>CATIWJ010048884.1:0-14427 GCA_949640765.1 Croton laevigatus | reverse complement strand
AGATCGGCGGCTTCTTGGGTTGGATGAGTGATGAATCGAAGAAGAAGAAGAAATATGAGAGAGGAGGGGCGGCTGTGTAGTTTTAGGTTTAGGTTTAGTTTTAGTTTTAGGTTCAAACCAAAGCAAACAAAAGCCTAAAGGGATACTACCTCTGTGTTTTTCATTTCTTTACGGTTGTTTTTCACTAATACTAATAAAATCAACTTTTTACCAATACCAAAACAGAAATAATAATAAACAATTACTAATCTTCTAAAAAACTTACTTTTTCACCAATATCAATAAAGAATTAATAATAAAAAATTACAAAATTTACCATAAATGGAAACGTAAAAAATGAAAAACATACTAAAAATGGAAACGTAAAGAACCTGAAAACACGGAAGTAGTATTTTTTAAGATATCGGTCGGTTCCTATCGGTTCGATTTTTCAACGTACCAAACTGTTAACCGAACCGATATTTTCGGTTTTTCAATTTTTAAAACCGAAGCCGAACCGAATCAATCGGTTAACTGAAAAATCGGTTCGGTTCGATTTTGGTTCGGTTATCGGTTATTTTTGTTCACCCCTAATTAGAGTTACACTTTTGATAGGTTGTAATTCCTTGGGAAATCTACAAGTGCATGATTACTTGCGCATTTAAGTCATTCATGGTATCAAACAATCCATGGCTCTGGAGAAGTATATGAATGTCTTCTTTTTGGTAAGCATTTAATATGCTTTTTAAGTTCTTTTGATTTTGCATTTTTTGTTAATGTGGTTGTTGATTGATTAATTAATGGGTATGCGCTATAATTTATTTTTCAGATGTAGATGATACCCACTATCCTTTCAGCTCTGGTTTTATCTTAACATGTCACAAAGAATATTTAAGGTACTGCTTAAGATTCCATTTGCATAGAGGAGGATGAGAACTTTAGATGTATTTGAATTTGATATTTATAATATTGCTGAGTTTTTTATTTTGTAATTTTGAATTCCTTGAATTGTGCAATTCATTTTGGAATTTCTTTGTTTTGTTTTTATAGAGTATATGATTGAAAAGCTTAGCACTGATGAAAGAATTATGTGTTTCTTTGTGCAAGTATTATGGAACAACAATGGCTGGTCTAAGGGTATGGATAAAGAAACTTATTTTGTGGATTTTCTTTTCTTTTGAGTAATACATGCATTTATAGTGTTTGACTAAAACAAGTTCTATTCTTGTTTATCTTCTTATCTCCAGGCTATAAATTTGATAAAACAAGTTCTTGTTCTTGTTTATCATGCACTGGAGAGCATTCATAATTTCAAGAAAGCATTGCCAGAGATTTGGGAAGATAAGGAACAGACTGAAGGTACGAGATATTCTAAAGTTAGTATTGAGACACAGTTGAAGCATAGTTTCTAACTCGGTGACCATATATTTGGCAATCCAAAGTTTCACCATTAACTTTAAATTTGTATGCTCTCCTTTAATTATTTGTTCTAATAGTAAAGGTCTAATCTTTTATATTTGTTTCAGCTCCTGCTCTTGTTTTGTTGATTTTTCTGCCTTTATAGTCCTGTAATCGGCTTATAGCAGTTGGCCTTTCAGCATTCCTAAATCTATATTATGAATTTTTTATCATCCAATGAGAAAAATAAATGTACAAATATTATAATTGAGAGATTGAGGAATATATTGAACGGAAGAATATTATTTTATCTGAAGTATACTCATTTTGGTTTCAATATAATATATGAGTATGTCTTTTGTTTTGTTCAATTTGATAATAATTCTAATTTTGTGCGACTTGATTCATTTAACAATATAAATGATACCTAAACGGAGAAAACACCGTCAAGGAATGGAACAATTCATATAAATAGCAAAAAAAAAAAAAAAAAAAAAAATTATTAGAATTACTTCAAATTTTATATTTTTTAGCCATATAAAAATAAATTAAATTTTTATTTTCATAATATTAATATTTAATATATTAATTTAAATTTATTAAATATCTTTATCGGTCATTTTATATATTAACTACAAATAATTATTTATAAATTTATCAAATACTTAAATTCTTTAGCTATAAGCTATCTTGAATAGCCATGCTGCTATCGGTTATCAACAATGTCAGCTCTCAAAAACAGCTAAAACAAACCGAAGTTGCAAATTTGCAATGATGTCGCATACTTTGTTATAACTGAAGAAACCTCCATAATACTTTTGAGAATTACACACTTTTTTCCCCATTTTAGATTTCCGGCATGACTTTGCTTTGTAGCAGAGAATTGGAGGTTACTACTCTACTGGATTGCTCGTCAACAATACGGTCGCTGGAGGAGCATCGGAATTCGAATTCCTTCCCAGTCCGATCCGCCATTGTCGAAACGAACCCAATTCATAAGCTTTATTTATCTTTCTATTTTGTGTATCTGCCACTAATAAACTCACTTCGTCATTGTTTTGAAGCTCTCATCTGCAACCCTAGCACAAGGTACTACAGCTACTTTCTCTGTTTTTCCTATTCAATTGTTACTTCTTCCAACTTGTGTGGCTTATGGTACTCTGATTCTGTGAATTTTGATTTCTCCAATTAACAAGAAAGCTTTTTGTGGTATCCTTATAGAAATGTAGCTTTGATGTTCATTTTGATTTTGGTCTATGTAAATGATAGTTTCATGTTTCCACTGCTCAACGACACTGTACAGTACACTGTTTAGTCTAGTCCCTTATCTTATTTGATTGATTCTTTCAATTGAATTTCTGAATTGCGCAAGAAATCACGAGGCGAATCAGATTTCTTTGTATTTATTACATGCTGATTGCATTTTTGTAGAAAATACTTCTTTTTTCTGACATTTTCTTCCTTGAACTAAGATAAATGAGAAGAGATGAAGATGACTTGGGTAGCCCTCATGATGAGGACATGGATGTTGGGAACCAAACTTCAGATAAGTTGGACTTAAATCTGAATCAGGATTTTCAAAATCCAAATGTTTCCCAGGTTAATGGAAATCATTGCAATCTCTCTTCCAAAGATGGTTCTGCCTTGGATTGGGTATTAAAAATCGGTACACAGTTTGAATCTGATGAACATGCTTATACTTTTTACAATAAGTATGCCAGATTGGCTGGTTTTAGTGTTAGAAAGGATTGGGTAAATAGGAGTAAGGTGCATGGTTTAGTTGTTTCTAGAAAATTTACTTGCTCTAAGGAAGGTTATCGACGGAAAGACAAAAGAGATGCTAATGTGAAGAAGCATAGGAAGGAAACTAGGACTGGTTGCTTGGCGCACATGATCATCACTCGTCAATCTGACGGTAAATACCAAGTTACACATTTTGAAGCAGAACACAAGCATGATGATATAAACCCATATAATGTTCAAACACAGCTACAGAAAGAATTATGTGTTGGTCAAGCTTCTGAAGACGACGTCCCTAGTAATTCATGGATGAGGTCCAATTTTGCTTTAGAGTTAATGAACAAAAGAATTGAAGTAGGCAAGTCTCTTGATTATGCAGCCATGGATTTCAATAATTACCTACAATCTGAAAGGTCAAGAGATATGAAAAAGGGAGAGGCGGGACGGCTGCTGGGTTATTTTCAGAGGCAGCACTTTGAAAACCCAACATTCTTCTATGCAATACAGGTTGATAGTGATGACAAAATAACCAACATCTTTTGGGCAGACGATAAAATGGTAGTTGACTATGAGCTTTTTGGGGATGTCATTTCTTTGGACACAACTTTCCGAACTAGGAACGATATTCAGCCCTTTGTACAATTTATAGGAGTAAATCATCACAATCAAGCCATAATTTTTGCTGCTGCACTTTTGTTTGATGACACTGCTGAATCACTCAAGTGGCTATTTCGTACCTTCCTAGAGGCAATGTCTGGAAAGAAGCCAAAAATTATCCTCATAGATCAGGATGCAGGAATTGTTGAAGCAGTTAATTCTGTCTTACCAGAAACAAGCCATCGTTTCTGTGTTTGGCAGATGTATAGTAATGCTCTTAAGCACCTTAGCCATGCTGTGAGGGATATTGAATCTTTCTCCAGTGATTTTAGAAGTTGTATGTGTGATCACAGTGATGAGGAAGACTTCATTTATGTGTGGGAGGCTTTGCTGGACAAGTATGATCTCCATCAAAATGAGTGGCTAAGATGGATATTTAGAGAAAAAGAGAAATGGGCTATTGCGTATGGTAGGAACACATTTTTTGTCAATGCCAAAGGCTTTCATATTGCTGAAGATTTAAATAATAACTTCAGGAGTCTCTTAAACTCTGATCATTATGCATTTCAGTTTTTCAAGGTTTTTGAGAGAGTGGTAGATGAGGAACGGTATAAAGAAATACAAGCTAATGATGATATGACTCGATGCATGCCGAGGTTAATGGGGAATGTAGTTTTGTTAAAGCATGCTAGTGATATTTACACACCCAGTGCATTCAAAATATTTCAAAGGGAATATGAGAAGTGTTTAAATTTTGTTGTTAGCCAGTACAGTGAGAGTGGACTTCTCCTTGAGTACAATGTGAATAAACTTGGGCAAAGTCAAGTATACACAGTCAAGTTCAATCCTTCAGATGGTTCTGTCATTTGCAGCTGTATGAAATTTGAAAATGTTGGGATTCTATGCGACCATGCTCTCAAAGTGCTTGATCATAAGAATATAAAGTTGGTTCCATCCCAGTATATTCTAAAAAGATGGACAAAAGATGCAAGGTCTGCAAGGGTGACAGAGACTAAAGAGTTTATTTCACGAGAAAATCCTAAGTTGGCTACAGCTAGCCGTTACAAAGAGTTGTGCCACAGAATGCTTGCAATATCTGTCAGAGGCGCAGAAACTGAGGAAGCATTTCAGTTTGCATCAAGACAACTTGATGAAGTAATTGAAGGGATGGAGAAGATCTTGACTTCAAAACCAGAGGAAGTTCAGGGTATCACTTCAACTAGCATCGCACCATATGGTTCTGAAAGTGAGAACCCAGAGATTTTCTTGGATGAGAGAACAATGGAGGATCAGGATGAGGACAACCAAGTTGCAGGAATAGAAGTACAGGAGAGTGATGCTTCTGGTAGCCAACAACTTAAAAATATGAAAGAGAAAAGCTTTAGGAAAAAGGGAATTACAATCACACCACCACTCCCATCACAGGCAATCAACTTTGTTGCTGGTTCTCCACAACCAAGTACTTCGGCAGAAGCCCAAACACATAATTCTGTTCTGCAGGTGATTCTCCCATCATTCTGTAACCTATATGATTGTTTGATCTCTTTTATTTCTTAGGACTGTTACTTAAGATTCTGATCCTTCAACTTGAATTATCCAGGGTTTGTATGAAGAGGTCCAGTGCATATACCAACAGCAGAATTCAGTCATGACCCATCAAGATAATCCCAATCCATACCAACAATCAAATTTTTACTCTGACCAGCGTGATTCACCTCATCAAACTCCACTGCTGCAGGTATGCATGTATGAGGATTTTCACTCGGAGTACAGCACTATCAGAAGTCTCAGGCAAGCAATTGAATTGATTTGAATGCAAACTTTTTTTTTCCTGAGGATTTTCACTCGGAGTACAGCACTATCAGAAGTCTCATGCAAGCAATTGAATTGATTTGAATGCAAACTTTTTTTTTCCTGGTTTTCCAGATTGAAGCTAATTCTTTGATTAATTAAAATTCTTTCATTTCCACTATAGGCAATGGATCTTGATCTTCAACATCATCAGCCATCTTCATTCCTGTTATTTGATCACAAATTGAGAGCTTCTAATGCATCTTTCCTCGGATCCAAGTAAGGATAAATAGTAACAGTATCAATATGGCATGCTATTCTTTATCACTTTCTACATATTTTACCATTGTACAGTCTTAACTCATATGCTTCAATTTTGTAAATCTAACAAATTGCTATATTCAATAGAAAATCATCTTTCCTGCCGAATTTAGATTTTTCAACTCCATACTTTCTCTTCTGTTTATGTAATTAGCTTTTACTAATTTCTAAATTAGCAATAATAATATACCATGTTCATATCGAAAAAATAAAAATTTGCATGCCTGAGAACCCTTTTTTATTTAATTATTATAAATATATATGTAAATATACCTACATTTTAGGGGAAAAAAAAACATTTAGCACCTCAAGCAAACAGGTCAGGATGAGTGTATACATTATTCTTCTCACCCTCACAACCTAATCCTGCAACACCTAATGCCCTTTGCTTGACTGCAGAAGCTGCAGTTGCCTTTGAACTAGATCTCTTTCTATGACTGCAGCTTCAAGTAATGGAGTCACCGCATATGTATAGTCTTCACCCATTTCTCCTATATACTCAAACAGGAAAGAGAGGGATTTCAAGACACCAAACTATACTTTGAGCTCAGGAACAAGATATTCATTCATCAAAGCTGGCATAACTGTAACTGTAAAAGGGGAACAGTTTTCAGTAACAATGGCAATTGCAACAGCGGTGATTCTGACGCTCTTGGACCTTCAGATTATTTAGCAAGATTGTCAGGACGTCATGAGGCCCTATGGCTTTTGCAATACATCCAAAAGTGTTCACAGTAGCTCGCCGAATACCCTTCTTGTGAGCATTTAGCATCTCCAGAAGATCAAAGCAGATTCTCATCCATTGTTCTCTGTCTGGAACAAACTCAGCCCCACGATCAGCAATACAACCAACAAGATTGATACAATTTTCTGGGAGCTTTTCATGGCTATTTTCAATATAGGTGTTAATCTTCTAGTAAGAGAGTCATTGATATAGCCTTGAGAGATCCAAGAATTGATCCAAGAACTTGAGGGTTTTCTTCTCCCAAGTACTTGCACAACACAAAGCCAAGATGAGCGAACAGTTGCTCCTCTTGACTTTGCTTGATGACAACAACAATCCTAGAAACAAGATCTGCTGCTTGTTGTCTTACCTTGGCACTTTTGTTGTTCATACTACAGTTAATGGTAACACAAACATGTGGCAGATAACGCTTCACCCTCTGTCCAAGAGCATTGACAATCGCAGCAAACACATTAAGCATCACATTGTCATCATCCTCCCTAGTCTGCTCTTCTTGGGATGTTCCAAGGTTAGCAACCAGTTTCTTGATTGTTTCCATACTAACCATTGCGTCTGCTGGGCTCACTCTCATCTTTAAGATCCTCAACTATGCTTTTGTTAGCAATCTCCACAGTCGTATCAACAAGTTGGCTATAATTCCTCGTATCTAATGCCATCCAGAAGTTCCTAAGGAATTTTGTGAAAATGTGAGAGAGTACATAATCAGCCGCCTCCTTTTTCTTTTTGGCGGCAGCGGCCTCTTCCTGTTTCTTTTTGAGAAGTGCTCTCAAATATTTCCCTATCTCTGCATCCTCCATACTTTATCTCGATTGATACAAACGTTCCTTACTTCCACAGAGAATCTAATTTAATAAAAGACTATGTTTAGAGATTGGGTGGGAATAAGAAATATTTATTCATGTACTTTGTTGTTGTAGATATAGAGAGATTATAGCCTACAATCTCTAATATTAGTGTCCTGCTGAGATACGAAAATCACATATCCTGCTGCTATAATATCTCTACCTTCTTATACATATATCTTTAACTTATGAACTGGTTGGTTTTGGCCTTATAATCTATTTCTGTTATCTAAAATCCTGATTTCCATCGTCCAATTCTGTCTTTATATAGGTTTTTGCGAGAACCGGTCTTCTTTTTTTGGCAAATGGTGAGAACTGGTCTGATGCAACAACATTCTGAAATGAAAATAACAATATAAGTTGTCTTGTTATAGAGTTTTTTTTAATGATTATTTCATTGACATTCTAACTACTAATTTCTAATGTAAAATCTAAAAATGGACCATGATATAAACAATTAATAAAGCACACAATTAGTTAAAAGTGCATCAAACAGATGACTAATCATAAATCATGCAATGAACAGAACTTGTTTGGCCAAAAACGATCCGACCAAAATTCTAACTTTAGAATAATTTTGTGATTTGATGCCACAAAGTCACATGTTGAATAGTTTAAAAATGATGTCCACTTTCTATTAAATAATGGATGGAAGACTGGCTAAAATTTAAATAGTTTAGAGACTTTTTAAGTTTACTATTTATTTTCAGGGGTTAAAAGTTAAAAAATGTGATAGTTTAGGATAAAAAAATATTATTCGCTAAAAAAATTGTGACGGATGTAATATTTGTTGTAAAATTTTCTAATGGAAATTAGAATAATGATTTATCTTGATACAATTTTTAATTAAAAATAAATTAAAGTAGTCTTTAGAAACAATAGCTCTCGAATGAATGAATGATTAAAAGAAAAAAGATTGAAATTGAGTTGGAGTTATATTTTACAGATTCACAACTATTATCGCACGCCATTAACTTTTAATGTTTTCAAGATTTTTTTCAGTTCGGTGCTATTGTTGGAGATTGTAAGCTTTTGATAAACAAATTCGCGGGTAAAAGAAGGTTAGACTTTTTTTTTTTAAGGAATTGAAGAATGAGTACCGCACTAAATCTATCGTGAAAAATTGGTACCGTCTATGAAATTTATCCAGCAAAATGTACAAGCGCGTACTTACAAAACTATACCCAGCGCGTTTAGCAGAGACCCCGTAGTTTCCAAGTGTTTAATCCAGTCTTTCCCTTCTCTCAATGCTACTAATATTTCTGGAATCTCAGTTCCCTTCGCTTCTTCAGTTCGCTACTCTCTCCTCCACAAATGTCTATTACTTTAACTAACTCTTTTAAACTATGAGACATGGGATTTTTCCGACGACTTTTTGGCGCCAAAAAGGCCGCCTCTTCTCCCCGTCCCAAGGAGAAGAGGAGGTGGAGCTTTGCTAGATCTTCCAACGCAGTTCAATCTCCCTCCAATAAACTTGACTCGTATGACGATAATTTGGATGCCAACAAGCACGCCATAGCTGTCGCAGCTGCCACTGCAGCCGTTGCAGAGGCGGCACTCGCAGCGGCTCAAGCTGCCGCTGAGGTTGTCCGATTGACTACTGCTGTCGGTGTTGGTGGTGGTGGAGGAAGAAATACTGCCTCCGGTCCTTCTAATGTCGGCCATCGCTGGTTGGCGGAGGCGGCTGCTGTTGTAAGGATTCAATCGGCTTTTCGCGGTTATCTGGTTAGTATTTCAATGTGCATATTTTATTTTCTTCCATAATTACCCTTTCAATGTGAGGGCGATTTGCCCATTCACTGTTTTGATCCTGTGCCCTTTTGGTCATTCTTCAATCCCTCGATTGGCTAAAGGGAAACACTAAAACAAAGTGAATTTTTGAATGTTGAAAAATTGTTTATCATTGAACCAAACTTTTCACAAAAAGGTAAGAGCTTGTAAAATTTCCTTTCGGACTACACTTTCAATCCCAAACACAAATTCACAATTTCTAAACATTTTTCATATTTACGGTTTTATTAAATAAAATTACTACAAAATTTTCATTTTCCATATTTACAGTGTCTTCATACGTGTGTTTTAATGGTGGTCCAGAAAAAAAAATTACAGTAGAAGAGCGAGTAGGGCAAATTAGAAAGCGCCGACACTAGTGGTTCTAGTGATCTCACCATCAGGTCTCAATGAATAATAATGACTGTATTTCGTTAGCATCAGCTAAATTATTACTTTATTACAGAAAGAAAAATAAAAAATCCCCAACATCCAAGTTCTTTCTTCTTCTTCCCCACGTGCTTTCTCTTCGCACGTATGTATATCTCTTTTGTTATCCTCTGTGTCGTTTGTTTTAGGAAGTAAACTGAACTCAACTCCCACGCTCTTTAAAACGCGTACCCATTGAATTACTGGTCTTGGATTTTTTTTTTATATATAATTCCACCATAGCTATGGAAGTTAAATAGTAATTCTAACATGTCAATGTCAGAATCTCTTATTACTATTTGTAACTTGTTTGTGTCTGTTGGTGTCTTCACTCCAATACTGTTTGTTTCTTTTATTCTGTGTCCTAGGCAACTGTCCATATGCTTTGCAGATGCTATTAATGTATGTGAATTGGTGAAACATGGTACTCTTTTTACTATCTTCAAATAATAACATCAAAATTTTTTTTTTTTTTTTTTTAATGACAACTTTATGTGTTTTAGTTGAGTCCAAATGCTATTATGCAAGTTGGTTGAAAGTTGATTTTTTTTTTTTTTTTAATGCAAGTTGTTGAACCTTAGCTATCAAATTATTGTAGTTAGAAAGTAAAGTAGTACTAGTACGAATACAAAGAGCAGAGCTTTAAGAGATTTTAATGGCTGTTTTGTTGGAGGAGTTTTGAAATAATGAAGGGTTTAGTTTGGGAAGTTGTTCCAAAAGGTATTTTGGATGATTAAATGTAGTAATGGATTGAAGTCAAATTGGACCATCACCATGTGATCATGATGGTCCATTTATGTTCCGTACATGCCAGTTTTAGTTTGCTTGCACCTGGACATATACAGTACAAGTTGATGGGCAAAGTTCCTTTTCTAACTTAGTTGGTCGTCAGATCTCCTTTATTTGAATTTTGAAACGGTAATCACTACTCCAACTAAAGCAAGATATATTCACTTTGTGGGGAACTTTCAACTTTTAGCATCAATTTAAAGCCGTTTTCAATTTGATCCGGCCAAGAGAAAAATAATTTTGCACATGACGAGCTTTTAGCTCAACTAACCTTTCCTACCCTAGGTAAAAAAATTCCACTTATTTTTTAATTTGGTCAGACTATGATTAAATACCACCTCTTTTTAAGTATATGCAATTATGCATCACTTTGCTCTGCTCTAGAGATATAATGAATTACTGGATTATGATGCATGAAGAACTTGAACTATTAGCGCTTCAGACAATTCCATAACGTAGCATGTTTTCACTGATACTCTTAATTCATTACAGTTTGGGTTCTGATGTTGCACTAATATGTACTCTTTCTTGGCCCCTATGTATGTGTGTATTATTAGATATTTTTTATTAATTCAGGTTAAGAATGAGGATCTGAATTTTTGTTTTTGCTTATGACATTGAAGGCAAGGAGGGCACTAAGAGCACTGAAAGCATTAGTGAAGCTCCAAGCATTGGTTAGAGGCCACATTGTGAGAAAGCAAACAGCAGACATGCTTCGGCGCATGCAAACATTGGTGAGGCTGCAGGCCCGAGCCCGGGCTACACGAGCTCATATACCAGAATTACGACATTCTACTAGCAAGTCTTCTCATACACGTCATGCAGTAAGCTATCTTTCTTTATTTATTCCTTTTTGTTTCATCTTTTTCTGGAGTTAACATATTATGCTTGGGTTTATGGTTTCTGCTGGATGTGATTGTGTCATTGTGATATAACGATTAACTGGCTTCAGTGGGTCTTTAATTTATGTGGAAACAAACATGATCCTGGCAATAAATAGGAGGTTAGTTCATTGCTTGAGAAAAGAATAATATTTTGGAAGCTGTAAGGATACGAGGATTTGAGAATGGTGAGGACACATTCTTCATGCTTATTAAACTTTTGAAGCAATTGCAAAGTCCTTGCAAATAGTCTGGAGGCGTGAATAAAAGATATAGCATAAGGCAGCACATATGAATGTATCTATATGGTATGCATGATTTTTTATGTCTTTTGCGGAATTACCCTTGAAACAGGTTTTCATTAAGCAATAATTTCAGTATTTATCTGCAAATACCTTACTTTTTTAGGAATCTTAACTTTATGATATTCAGATTTAATCAAAATGCCAAGAGCACTGCTTTATCCTTTAGTCAAACTATAAATATAGGCTCAGAGAATTAGGAAATGTATATTTGAATTGTAGTAATGGCTTTTTTTAACTTTATTTATTCTCAGGTCCCTGCAGGTCCTCATATGGATCGCCTATATCCTGATTATAGTACTAAATTTGATGGACCCTCAACCCTTAAGGTACCACTTAAGTGATTCTGTAAAATCTTATGCCAAGGTGTGTGTGTATGTTGATTGGTCCATGTAAATAAGCTATAGTACAATAGAGTGTTATTTTGTGCTGCTTATTTTAGATTTTGTCATAGAGGGAAAGGGTGTTGGGGGTTTGACAAAATAACAAAAATAATAACACTAAAACTCTCAAACCAGTAGAGGCGACTTTCAAGCATCTACCCTAATAAACGTTTTTAAGTACCATCAACATTTGGGAATGAATTGAGTCTCAAAGATCCTCTCTCTCTATAAGAAATAAGAAAGTTAATTATTTCTGTGGAATTCTATAGGGAATTCTAATTAATTGGTTTTACTTTTCAATACATGCAGAGATGTGGTTCAAATTCTAACTTAAGAGAAGGTTCAAATTGGTTAGATCATTGGATGGAAGAAAGTTTTTGGAGCAAGCAAGGTAGCATTCCAATGAGGAGTCGGCATGCTGATGATGAAAAGAGCGACAAGATCCTTGAAGTGGATACTTGGAAGCCGCATGTGAAATCCCAACAAAGTATCAGAGCCTTCCAGTCCTCACAGTATGGTTCGGCTTCAGACAATAACAACCAGAGCTTTGCAACATTTGATTTGCCATCCAAAGGAGCAAGCCAAATGCCAAATTTCTCTTCAGCTGAATTTTCATCATTAAACTCTCACAAATCCCCCCTTGGAAAAGATGAAGCAGCTTTTATGACAGCAGAGAACAGCCCACATATGTTTTTTTCCCCATCATCAAGACCTGGAAGCAGCGGTAGAAGAGGTCCTTTCACCCCCACAAAAAGTGAGTGTGCATGGGGCTTTTTTAACGGCTACGCAGGCTACCCGAACTACATGGCTAACACAGAATCCTTCCAAGCTAAAGTTCGATCACAGAGCGCCCCAAGGCAGAGGCTAGAGTTTGAAAAATATAATCCAAGCAAAAGATCTTTGCAAGGGTCTTTCGATGCAGACACTATGTCAGAAAGGGGCTTTGCTCAACACACCAACTTCAGAAACCGAGCTTATCCAGCATCATCCGATCGCTTGAATAGAGTAGGAAGCACCAATTTAAGGTGATAACCACTTTCTTTCTTTTTCATTTTCTTTTTGTTTTGGTTTTGTTTATTAGTTCCTTTTCCCTTGTCTAATGTGTGCCAAATTGTTATTACTGTAATTATTTGATTATGATCTCCCTTTCTTTACTGTTACGTAATTGAACTTGAATATTATGAATGTTTAATCCAAAAGTGATTGTTTCTTAATTTACTCCAGCAACTTTTAATTGCCCCCATATTTGATCCTTTTAACTACCGCAGGAAATACTTTATTTATGGTAGAGGATGGCCCCATTTGTTTGTTTATTTGTCCTATCAGTTAATTGCATGAAATGACTGCATATCCAAGCACCTTCTGTCTGTTTGTTAACCTTGGATTCCCACAACTGGACCATCAAACATACAGTTGAAGATTGCTTGATGATATGAAATTGACTATGGTGTCAACATTGAAAGAGTAAATTACAAAACTTTTCTGTCTTCCATTTTGATTTGTTACAGAGAATTAATTGATTGCAATTCTATCAAATCTTGAGAGTGATCTTTTACTATTGCCTCTATATCTATCTGTCTTTCGGTGAAGGGAGATTTGGAAACAGAAAAAATAAAATTTACTGATAGAGATACGTTCAACATTATATTTGGTCATATGGGAATATCTTCTTAATATTATTCTTAATTACTGATTAACGAGAAGCAAAAACGTTAACCTAACAAAATTATTCATTTTGAACCGGTCATTTCGGATTGTTTATTTCTGTTGAGCTCTTGCCTTAATATTGTTATCCGGTGGATTCGTTGACAAGCTAATGTTGGAGCTCATTTCCTAACTGAGTTTCCTATCTTCATGCTAGTAATATGATTTGGGATAGTATTACCACTTGTTTGTCTTTTTTTTTTTTTTTAACAAAGATATCTCATTAATCATGTTAATGAATCCAAATCCAAGTGTTGTGCTAATCTATCTAGAAGAAAAATATTATTTAGACTTCTCCTGATTATATTACGTACATGTGAATTATATCTTCTTGAAACATATCTAAAAGTGATAAAATTATGCTTTGAGATAATAATATACATTTCGCTTTTCTTAAAAAAAAATTATTGATTGGTGTTTTTTATCGTAAAAATTTCTCATTTTGTTCCGCATATTAGATCACTAATAACAAATACAATTATAAGTTATTGCTTATTCTCAAAATTTCAATGAAATCTATAGTTGAAAACATACTTGTTCAGTCTTTGGTTTTGACATCTTCAATCCTTGCAAACCAAACTTAAGCTGCATCATCAAATCAAATAAACAGAATTAGAACCGTGTTCAGGCAAAGATAATGTAAGATAAAAATGCAATAATAGAGATATTAATATTGACGAACAGCAATAGACAGCGAGGTTTCGTGGTGTAGTTGGTTATCACGTCAGTCTAACACACTGAAGGTCTCCGGTTCGA
>CATIWJ010048877.1:0-12828 GCA_949640765.1 Croton laevigatus | reverse complement strand
AGGCCAGTAGAGTAAAAATGAAATGAATTATTTGCTCTGAACGGTGACTGATTTATGAGATGAATTTTATTAAATGTTGATGGATTTTATTGTATGTTTTACTCTGTGAATATAATTATGATACATATGATTTTACGAAATGAATTCGTCAACTGGCTTTAGAAAGAGAACTATGTTATAAATGAATTTTCGATTTAACACTTGCACAGCGCATTTGTATTTATTATTTTCTCAAAGATATGAAAAGTATTTGTCGTCAGCAGTCCAAGGCTGCTACCCTATAAATTGCTTTGTGAAATGCTTTTAATGAATAAAATATATTTATTATATCCACTGAGCATGAAGTTGCTCAGCGAGTTATTTTTGTAACTCGCAGGTCCGCAGCTAGAAGAAGTTGAGTGGCAGTATTTTCTTGGTCAGCTCCCAGAAGACAGGTTTTGGTATAATCCTCGGTTTATTATAGATTGGCATGTACTAGCTATATCAGGATTTAATTGTGTGTGAATGGAGACAAGTAAGATTGATGATTGTAGCTGTTGTTGTAATATTTAGAATAGTAAATTATAGAAACGTGTGTAGTTGTTATTCTTATCTAAAAAAAAAACTTGAGGTGCTTTGTAGTATTTCCTTTTTAAGCATATGAATTGGCGAAGTGAAGAGACTAACGACACCTCAGTCTGGTTTATTCGTAAGTCGGATTTGGGGTGTTACAATGGTGTTTTCATCAGTCAGAAGAAATATGCCAGTGAAGTGCTTGAAAAATTTGGGATGAAAAGCTGCAATGGAGTAAAAAATCCAATAGTCCCACGGAACAAATTATCAAAGGAAGAGGAAGGAGTACAAGTAGATGAAACTTTGTTCAAACAAATTGTAGGAAGCTTATTATACATGACTGTCACCAGACCAGATTTGATGTACAGTGTATGTCTTATAAGCAGATTCATGTCCAAACCCATGGAGACACACATGTTAGCGGCAAAAAGAATTCTAAGATACATTCAAGCTACTGCTGATTTTGGCATTTTTTATAAAAGGGGCTACACAACTGAATTAATGGCATATACAGACAGTGATTATGCTGACGATATAGACGATAGAAAGAGTACTTCTGGCTACGTTTTTATGTTAAGTGGAGGAGCTGTAGCTTGGGCATCAAAGAAGCAACATGTAGTAACTCTATCAACTACAGAGGCGGAATACATCGTTGTTGCCTCATGTGCCTATCAAAGTATCTGGATGCAGCGAATTCTGAAACAAATTGAAGGTACACAAAGTGACTCTGTTAAAATTCTCTGTGATAATTCTTCTACTATCAAGCTTGCAAAGAATCCGGTATTTCACGGAAGAAGTAAACACATTGATGTAAGGTTTCACTTTCTAAGAAATCTTACAAATGACAGGTCAATTCATATGGAATACTGTGGTACTAATGAGGAAATTGCAGATATCATGACAAAACCTTTGAAGCTTGATCAGTTTGAAAAACTCAGGGAAGCACTTGGTGTTCGAAGCAGCTTGGGTATAACCTAACGTGCTGTAAGCAAGTCTAGTTTATGGGAGAGTTTTGTTGAGTCACGTGGGTATTGAATTAGTCTTTGTGTCTGTTAAGGTTTCCTGTTTTTTAGGAGCAATAAGGAGTTTGTTATAGATCCAGTTCATTCATGTAATCACGTTCTCTCTGTTTTTGAGGAACGTTAGCTTATTTTTAGCTTCTTTCTGTTTTTGTAAGGCTATTTAAAGCCATTGCTGTTTTCAGTTTCTGATAACAAATACACTTGCATCTTTTGCAATTGCTTATTGTGTTCGATATTCTAACAAAATGAACATTAACAATATATTTTTATATAAATTAAAAATATTTGGTGGTTTATATTTATCAATTCTTTAGTGAAAAACTCTATGCATATATGCATATGGACACATAAAATTGGTTTTGAAGTTTGGAATAAACAAGCAACTAAAAAGCTACTATAATCTATTCTTGATTTTTTTTTTTTTTTAAAAAAACCTATTAATTCACTAAAAAGAGAAATATCTACTAGTGTGAGGGTTTTCCTTTTTCTGATTCAATGTGGTGGATTATATATAGCTATGTTCTATTCTTATTTTCTTTAAATTGAAAGAATTCTAGTAATGATTTCAGGCCATTAGAAAAGCTATAACATACAGGGATGGCAAAGTACCAATATACATGTAGAAAACAAAAGTTTCAATAACCCAATTTACACAAATAAATATAAACGAAATTTATTCTTTATTAAAAAAATTCAAAAGGAAATCTTGATAGTTATTTTATACGTGAAAACGATTCGTTAATCCTTTTCCGCATTGTAATTGTAAGTTCAACTTTAATAGGGACAAAAATTACTTAAAATCAAAATATTAATTAAGATCCTAATAGTTAAGAAGCTCTCAATTTATTTAAACCTAAACATAACATAGAACATGAAAATAAAACTCGATGAAGAATAAAGCTATTTCTCATGCAACAAGCAACCATCAAACAAGAAAATACAAGAACAATAACCAAAACTCATATAATCAAAATAATAATTTTCCTAATCAAATTTCTAAAACAAATCAGGAAAAAACTGCAATAGCTAGTAGAATAAGAAAGAAATATTGAACAGCGTTATTATTCAATCAATTAGAAAGAAAAATCAAAAGTAGCCGTGAGTTATATAATTGATTGTTTTCCTTTGTTTGATCTTTTCTGAACTCCTTAAAAACAAGTGCTCCTTGATTTTCTCCACAAAATTTTTGACTGCGTTGCTTATATAGACAGCATAATATTGAGGTTATTTTTGTCTAATTTTTAGGGATGGGCATGGAGCGGGGATTTTCCATTTCCCATGGGAACCTGATCCAAACAGGGAGGGGATTTTCTAATATTTTTCTCTATAGATCCAGGGACAGGGCATGATTTTCCCCCACTAGCAAAAAATGGAGTAGGGATGGATTTTATACTATCCGCTTCGTGGGGATCCGCATCTCCGATCTCGTGATCCCCATTCCTGATCTCGTGATGACCCGTTAATATATAATATTTTAATATATTATAATAAATTTTAGAATTAATTAATTATTTATATTTGGTGTTGTTAATAAATAATAATATTAATACTTGATAAAAAAAAAATTATAAAACCCTAGGCGCAAAGCTTTATCATTCTAAAGCACTTCTGTTTCTTATACCAATATTAAAAAAAAAAAAAAAAAAAAAAGTTAATTTCAGAAGAAGAAGAGGAGAGGCAAAGGGTTTAAGGGTGATTAGCCTGGGTTGCAGTTAGTATACAATAAGTTTCCAAACTGTTTATAGAGGTCTAGTAGCACTTTTTGAAGGTTTTATTTTACTTTTCCCTTTATTTTTTTTTATTTTTTGATCAAAATATGGTTGTCATATTAAAATTGAGTTTTTGGGTTTGATTTTTGGTGATTTTGTATATAAAGTCGAATTTTTACAATTATTCTCTTTTAGAACAAAAATTCTGTTTTGCGTATTGTTTCAAATAAGAACTTTGATGATTTTTAATTAATTCCATAAAAATTTAGTTAAGCTGAATTTTTAATATATTATTCGTGTGCATGTCTAATATTTGTAAACAATATTTTAGAACAGTTCAGAATATTTTGATAGATATAAAATATTATTTTTTAAACTGATATCAGTTGAATATCTTGGTTGGACTAGTTTGATTGCATAAATAATTTGAGGGACTTGTTGGTCTCTATTTGACTTAAAATTTTACAGGAATGATGTTTTAATTAAAGTTTATTTTGTAAAAGTTTCAGAATTTTTACCTCAAGAAATTATTTTCTATAAATTTTCAAAATATGGGACTGTTTTGATAAATTATGATGTCTTTAGATATTATAAATTCAGTTTCAAGTGAGAATTAATATTATATTGAGTTTAATTAAGCTTCCAAAATGATTTTTAACATTTTGAAATTATTTTTAATATTTTGTTCATACATCATTTTGTTCATTCATTTTTTTGTTCATATAATCAGAAGATGACTTCTACACAACCCAAGGGGTTGGCCTGGTGGTGAGGTAAGTCACCAAAGATAAAAAAAGATGACTTCTACACAAGCTAAAGATGCAATAATTAATATATCATTTTCTTTATTAGTTTATAGTATTTAAATTAAAAGCATTATTTTTATATTTTGTGATTCAATAATTAATTAAAATTAATATTAATAATTTGTTAAAATTTAAAATGGAGATTAAGGAACCCCACGAAAATGGAGATCTAAGGGGATGGAGATGGAGAAAAATTTATCCCCGTGAATGAGATAGGGATGGGAAACAAATATATATGTAACACCCTAATTTATAAATATCAGTTTTTAATTGAAATGACTAAATTGAAAATAAAATTTATTTTGATGGGTATTTTAGAAATTTTAACCCAATGATATTTTGGTAAATAATATGAGGGCATTATAGTCCAATTATTTTACGTAATTTGATTAAATAGTGGAAGACAAGATGGTATTTTTACAACATTACTATCATTATTATTATGATTGGAAATTAGAAAATAATAATAAAAAAAAAACAACAACTTCAGGTGACTCTAGTATTTTATATTTAAGCATATGAGTTTATGAAGTTAAGAGGTCGCGTAACACCTCAGTCTGGCTTATTCATAAGTTGGGTTTGGTGTGTTACAATATATGTGGGATGAGGATAGAAAATGTATGCTCACCCCCACCCCGCCCTGCCACATGCCCATCCCTACTAATTTCAAAATGTAATACGTAGCCGATAGTGAAAAACTACGGAAGGGAGCGGATGAAATCCGTTGCGGTTTGGGACTCCTTTCAGCTATTAACTGCTAATAAAAAATTTTACCAAATACCTAATTCTTAGCAGTTGGGTGTGAAACAGCTATCAGTTACCTTCAACGGCTGAACAAAACGCACACTTGATACCTTAATTTTTTTTTCATTCTTTTCTAATTTTTTAATTTTTTTTTTTTACCTTTTTATAATATAATTATCATGGAAGTACAAATATACTTTATATTTGTTTTAGATAAATAATTATCTTATTATGATGAAAAAAAAAATTAGGGCAAAAAAATACATCTTACTACCTCTATTTTTTTCATTTCTTTGCATTCATTATTCATCAATACTGACAAAATTAGCTTTTCACTAATATCAAGGTATAAATAATAATAAACAATTACTAACCCTTTAAAAAACTTACTTTTTTACCAATATCAATAAAGAAATAATAATAATTAATTACAAAACTTACTATAAATAGAAATATAAAGAATTGTAAAATACACTTAAAAAGAAAAATGTAAACAATTAACAAATACGAAAGTAGTAATTTTTTACTATTTAATTTAGATTCATTGGTGAAATTAAAATGCACATGATTGAAAGATAAAAAATTTAGGGCTAAAAAAGTACTTCATCTTAATTTAACACTAATTAAGAGTTAAAATGGATGGAAATTTGATGGAAAGACCCAAGAGTTTAATAGTTTAAAATAAAAGGATCTATAAATTGATTTTCTAGAATCTGAGAACATGAGAGCAGATTAGGCTAAAACTTAAGGACTTGAAAGATTTTTTTTTGGAAAATCAAAATGCACAAGGTTGAAAGATAAAAGAAGTAGTAATAACTAAATTGCGAAGTATAGTTAAAAAAAAAATTCACCTAAATTGCAAAGTGGTAAAAGAAAAATCAAAGAAATGATTGAAATATGAAAGGGTAAAAAATTGTAGAAAAATTCAAAGAGATAAAAAGAATCTAATGATGATGCAATAGAAGAGGAACGAACCAACCAAAATCAACCTTACCTAACTGATCATACTGAGGATTTGAAGAAGAGAAGCCCTTCCCTTTCTTCATCCTTTCTCTCTCTTATTTAATTTATTCCCTTCTCTTCTTCTCCTGCAATGACACTTTTTATCAATGGGGTCTCATATGCTATTTCTTGAAATTTTAGTGTTCGTTTTTCACTTTCTACCCTTCTCTCCTTTTATTTCTTTCTAATAATCAATTCATTTATATACATGGCCAGGCCAAGGAGACCGCAGGATATGGTGCTTCCATAAATATCAGTATGGCTTGTTATTCAATAATCTCAATAGACATGGTAGAGCTTAGAGCTTTTCTCTAACCCAATTTATTGGTTTGGTTTACAGTAAAATTTTGATAATAAAAACAAAATCGAACCAGCCACTAATATACTCCTAATCGATGTGGGATTCTAACAATATTGGAGAGAGTATTTTAAAAATATATCTTTACAAATTTGTCACATAAATTATTTACATTTATTATTTTAATCAATACATCAGCACTAATTCAAATTAGCATTGGAAATACTTTAAGTGACTGAAAAGACCGACTATTTATCAATAACCGACATAAAAAATGAACCGATCATTAAATAAATCAATTTAATTTAACTTATTGGTTAGGTATATTGAATCGTACAAAATTAGGTCATTTGGATATTTAGTATAAATTAAAAACACTTCATCCCCAATATAAAATCAATTCTAGGAAAAAAAAGAAAAGAAAAGTGGTCATTTGAATAGATAGAATCTAAAATAGATAGATTTAGTAAAATCCATTAAATATGAATTGAAAAGATTGGTAATTTCATGGATTTTTAAATTGTATAGTTTAGTTAAAACAACAAAATGCATGAAATTTAAAAATATTATTAAAATAAATAATATTTTAGCAATAATAAAATGATAGAATTTGGGAAATCCACTTTCTACATTCATCAAGATGATGGAATTGAGGCCCTGATGAAATTGGTGAATTTCATTGATTGTGCCCATTTTTTCTTAACCAAACAATGGAATTAAACAAATCAATGGAAAGCTTTAATTCCATCATTTCACTTCCTTTAAATTTGTGATCCATCGCTTTAATTTACATTGACCACTTATAAATGTTTGAATTGCATTTGAATGAAGAGCAATTACAAGTTTAATACTACCAGAATGAAGTATTAATTAATGAGTTTTAAAAGGGAAAAGGGTGAAAGGAAAGGGGAAAAGAAAGTGGCCCATGTACGTGATAATATTCTCGATTCGTCGTTGGCAGTTTGTCCTATTATTACAAGAAAATGGCTTTTTATGAGACTTTTACAGGGATGGTATATTTAGGTCTCGAGTCCATGCAAAAGCAAATCCATCTTTTTTAAGTTTGGTCTTTTCACGTTCCGACGCTTTTTTTTTTTACCTCTGCTCAAACTTCATCATCTTCCCTTATCATTTTATCTTTTACCTTACGTAAAAAGTTGCCATAATATTAATCTCTATTTCTGTATTGCAAAAAGTTGTCAATTTCAATTCCTAACTTTGTTACTGTTAATTCTTTGATTTATCCACTAATCGTACTAATTAATGTATAATTTTTCTTAGGAAAACTAATAAATCTCTGGACTCAAATCAATCTAGTGTAATTTGAAAATGAATATATTAAAAATGTTATCCAAATTTAGAAAACTAAATGATATATTCAATTTTCATACAAATATTATTGTTATAACAATTTATACTTAAAAAAAAATTAGAATAGTACAATTCATACAGATTTATTTATTCTTATAGCTATCCTATTCCTACAAAATATTGGTACACACTATTACTATTATTAACTGTATTCATTAAAGCTAAGTCAAAGGTTGTAATTAATTCAAAGTGTTAAATCTAAATCATAAAATGGTCCAAACTCTAGGGATAGATTAGCTCCTCATTACTTAACAATTTATAATATATCTTTTTTCTTCAAAAAAGAAATTGAGCATGACAACAATCGAATTTCACTAAAAAAATTAGGAAATTTTTACCCACACAAGATTGATTAATTTAAGGAAAAATTAAAGTAATTACAATATTTATTAGTTATGACCGCTACATAACAAGTGGAAAACCTAGTTATTTTCCATATAATTAAGTGATAATCTAGTTATGAAAATTTGAAATAAATAAAAAAAATTAAAGGTAATATACTGTATACCTAACAATACTAACATACATGAGAAGAGGTAGAAATGGATTCCTCTGGCAAATGTTGTCTTTTGAGAGCCAATAAGAAAGTGAAGGTTGTCGGAGCCGATCCACGTGTACAACCCACACCCCTCTTTACAAGCCCCAATTTATGGGTCCCACTAAACCCCCCACGAATAGCATCTCATCACGTGAATTACCAACCCATGTGATCCTTCTGCCGCCGTGTCTCTCTTTCAATTTCAAAAAAACGACCTGCCGTTTGGTTTCAACTCCTTTCAAAAATCATTGCCGTCGTCTCATGTACTAACCTATCCAACACATCCTTTTCTATATCGGCCACAATCCCTTCGCCTTCTTCACCGAACGCCACCTCGTTCTGGTATTCGAGCGGAGGCATGTCTTTGTCTATTAATCCATCAATGTCTTCAAGAACGCGACAATCAGCTGAAGGAAAGCTTCGAACTTTCGAACACAATAAATTAATCAAATTCGAACCTTGCATGTTAAAATTTAAATCACACCTACTCAATGAGGAAGCCCAAGGTTTCATGTTCAAGAATGGCTTTAGAATCTCCACCAAGATTTCATCCACAAGGTTAAACAGTAACTTTCTATTACAGCGGAGGGTCAGTTGGCCGGAAATGTACTTTTCAGAGGCGGTGTTGGTGGTAAAATATTCAAGGTAATGAAAGATGGATGGGTGTAGAGGATGAGAAGGAGAGAACCACCTAGTAAATGAAAACGACACAGGGGTGTTTTTGTCTATACCAGTGCGCCTCAGTATTCTTGTAATGTACTCATATTCTGCTGCTTCTGTCACTGCTCCATCTCCGGCAGTCGCGGTGGTTGCTGTGGTGGTGGTAGCCGTTACAGCATCGTTAAACCTGTCCCTATTGTTATTACTGTACGACTGGCTCGAACAACTAGATAACTGTGAGCTACGTTTCGTTTCTTGAGCTTTGGGTGCCTACAACACGAGTGCACAAAACAAAACTATAGTGTCACATTAAACTTGAAAAATAAGCGACGAATAATCAAACTGAACTAACAAGAGAATTTTAAGTATTAGATGAATAAATAAAATGTAGTATTATTATTACCGGTTTCTGAGGAATTTTCGTGGCTGGCGGAGTAGGATCTTTCTTGACCGGAAGAAGAAGTGTCGGGACGGTGATATTTAAAAGAAGATCATTTGATAATGGGGTTTTCTTGCATTTCTTGTCAGGAATGTTGGGTGTTACAAACGGTTCTTCTTGCTTGTTTCGGATAATATCCGAAGTTTGCGGAGGTTTCTTGAGTTTAGCTGACGGAGCGAATCTTCTTTCTTCACCCACTTTCTTCAACTTCTTGATAGGTCTTTGTTGTTCTTGTTCTTGCACCGCTTTCAACTTAGGCATTACGGTTGGAGCTTTGCTCTTTTGTGGCATCATGATTTTGACCTCTGCATTTTCTGAACCTGATGATGCCTCAGAAATATTATTATTAATGTGGTCCTTTTCAGATAATAATACATTATTATTATTATTTGATATTGGCTTGTTTCTTGATTCCAAGAATTTCAATCTTGGAGAACAAGATGCTGTATTTTGCTTTCCCCGGCTTGAATCTTGAACCACTTTATTCAAAATTTTGGTCATTTTTTTGGACTTTAATTGGCTAAAAGCTTCATCTCTATTCCTCATAGTGTTGGTAATATCCAAACCGACTTTCCGGCTAACACTTTCTTTAACCTGCTTAACTATCTGCCTTGCGTAATGACCGGGACTTCTGTTTTCTTCTTCGGTTCGAAGTTCTTTCCTTTTTAGCGATGTAATACGAGAAAGAATCGTATCTTCGCCTGGACATAAATTTTCTTTGTTGATTTGAAGGGATAATCTGTGTTCTACATCTGATCTTCTTGCTGATGAGATTCTTGGAGTTTCTGGCAAAGAACGTGTGCCTGAAAAATGGTCAATGTCTAAACCTGTTCTTTGGCTGCTTTTCTTGCTTTGCAGTGGCTGACGGCGGCGTTGGTGGTCATGGTTTAGTGGAGATTTTCCTAGATTGGATGAAAAAGAGATTGGAGAGTAGGGTTGATCAGGGAGAATATCAAGACCCATAAGTCTTGCAACTAAATTTGGAGTTTTGGCACTTGGGGAAGAGCTGATTTCTGAAGAAGATGAATCATTTGGTTTTGAACTTGTACTGTCTAGGTTTGTTTTAATTTGAATCCTCATCTGTTTTTTTTTTTAAACAAAATATGAAAAAATAAGTATATAATAGAACAATATTATCATCATTATTATCATCATTACTTACTTTACAAAAACAAGAATCTTTATAAAAAAAAAAAAAAAAGGTAGAAAACCAAACCAAACCAAAAAGATTAGTTTTTTTGAAAAAATAAATTGAATATTTTGAACTTACTGGGATGTTTAAACTTTCATCTTCTGTAAATATGGTGGTTGCCGTTGGCGATGGAGGCTCCTCTAGCTCCAAGCTATTTCGTGGTGCTTCCGCGCCTGACTTAAAACAAACGAAAAATAAATATATTTATACATGTATAATGATTAATTAATTAAAACCCATTACTGAAAATTTCTCCAAAAAAAAAAAAAAAGGAGGAAGAAATTAAAAACCTTTAAGCTGAAGCGATTCAGGTTCAGAAAGAATAGAGATGGGAGGTTTTAAAGAAGAATGATGGTGGTTTTGTTGTGTTGAAGGAAACTGAAACTGATGGAAATCAAATAACTGAAACACAGAGCACATGCAACCAGAAGGAGTATCTGCTGTTTCTCCTTCTCCTCCTCTTCTCTTGGAAGAAGATTTACCACCAACCCAATACCACTCTTTGCCCATTTCTGGTTTTCTTGGAAAAATGAAAGAAAGAAAGAAAGAAATTTGAAATGAGGAAATCAAAATGACAGCGACAAAAGGAAACTAGTAGTAGTTCGCAGAAAAGGAGCGATTTTATTTTAGAAGAAGAAAAGTGGATGAAGAGAGGACGCTGTTGAAGAAGCGGAAAAAACGGATCGATGAAGCATAAAACAGCCACATTAGATTGAGGAATTAAGTACAAAGAAAAGAAAAAAGAAAGATTAGTTTCAGAGTTTTCACTCACTCCCAAGAACTCTTATTGGGAATAGAGATAGTCAAGTGAACAAACACATGACATTATCAATTCCCACTTCTTCTTGCTTCTCACCTCTCCTCACTCTATTGCCTTTTAAATACGAGGAGGTGGTTTATTAGGGATCTGTAATCTTTTCATTTATATAAGTACTACCATTTATGTACTATACACTCTTTTAGTTGATTAGCTGCTATGTATTTTTTATACAAAATATTAATGCTTTTTATTTATAAATATTTAGAGTTTTGTTTAAGGACTAATTGCTTATGTAATGATTGTTTCCTAAAAGTGTACAATCCAAATCCTTTCTTAGAGATGTAATAATGTGTCTTACAAACAAAGTCCTCCAACTTTATTACTCTTGGATTTGAATTGTAATGATACGAATAAAATAGTTACAAATCACTTAAAAATTAAATTGAATTTTGAAAATATTTCATATTTCACATATATTTTATATTTAGTAACTATTTTTTTTATATAACCACATTTGAAATCCTAATACCAAAGTATATATTTGAATTCTTGACCGCTATGGGTGGAACCACTATTAATCAGCCATATAATATGGAATTAACAAAATGATTTAGTTTAATTATCAATATTTTTTTTAATGAACTAATTCATTAAATTAAATCCGCTTGCAAAACATCGCGGAGAAATAAAGGAGGAACGGTAAACCACTGCCCTATAGGTGTCGAAACTGAAGCCTCTCTTGCAAGCATATGAGCGACTTCATTCACCGACCATATAACAAAGGTAAAAGAAATATCTCCTTTAGTTGCTGCCAATGCCTTATAATCATCAATCAAATAACCTACTGAAGTGCGATTACATGAAGATGGATTTATTTGATCAATGACTATCTTTGCATCAAGCTCCATCACCACACCATGATACCCAAGGTCTTTAATCCATGAAAGTTGGATTAAAAAAAAAAATCCATGAAAGTGCCTCATAGCCTCCGCTTCCAAAGCTATGTAAACCAAAGGTAGAGACACACATTTGACTGCTAACATATTACCATCAGAATCAATATTTTTTAATTATTGAGTTTCTCCCTTTATTTTAATTTTTAGTCCTTTAGAATTAAATCTTCAAAAATGAATTAATGTTTTGTAAGTTAGAAAACAAGTTGAAATGAATTTATTTTATCGATAAGGAAAAACAATAAATTGTTGATATTTAGTACTACCTCCGTTTTCATGAGATATTTACATTTCCGTTTTTGCGTGTTTTTTTAAATTGTTTACATTTCCATTTATAGTAAGTTTTGTAATTGTTTATTATTATTTTTTTATTGGTATTAAAGGGTTAGTAGTTATTTATTATTATTTTTGTATTGGTATCGGTGAAAAGTAAATTTGTATTGGTATTGATAAAATAGTGAAGGTAAAGAAATGAAAAATTAAGAGATAGTAGTTCATAATAGATGATACATTGTGTGAATATTATCAACGAATACAGTATGTGATTGTGTGAATGATATATGGGTCGCATCATTGTCGTACTTTGGGCGGCAATAAATCAGCTCATGACTTGTAAAGGTTCTGAGCCATTATATATACTGTTACATTTGTAATTTCCTCATGCTGAATGAATAACCTCTTAATTTGTTATATCAATCAAAATTTTAAAAACGTAATTCATTTTATAGCAAATTGGTGAAATGCAAAATGAATTCAAAGGTTATAAATAAGGTATCGTTGAT
>CATIWJ010048844.1:0-10270 GCA_949640765.1 Croton laevigatus | reverse complement strand
GGATATTGGCATCTCTGCGACGCAGTCAGATCATGTGCTCCTTTGGTATAGCAGCCACTCTCGCGATCTGAGTGGGTGGCTTGTACAGAACCATTGCAGCGTGAATGAAGCCTCGTTCCAATTCGAAGCAAAATTAGCTGGTAGAGAAAATACAAAAGTGGAGGTGAAGAGGTGCGGATTCCACCTGGTATTTGTTGAAAATGAGCTTTTTCAGGCAACAAATTTAGATCAAGCGATGGAAATGAGAAGCAACAGTAGTGGTAAGAGGAGAGAGTACGAAGAAGAGGAGCCAAGGTTTAGAAGATGCAAATATTTTTGCCTTTGTCAGGGGGGAAGATGTCAGAGGGAGTTCAGTTCACTGCCTTATTGTCCGAATGCCCCCGTAACTTTACCAGGGGATCCTATTCCATCAATCAATGTGAACCTGTTTCCCAGTGAATAGTTGAGGGTGGATAAAAATTTAAGCAAGGGCCAGGCTATGGTTTTTTACGAAGAGAGCTCTACTTTTTGTCTGTTATTTTTTTTCTTTTCAAATTTGTTATTCAGCTATCCGTATAGAGACCCGAGATCAATTCTGATGAATCACAATTCATAGAATATGAGTCTGTTTTATAAAAATTTGCATAACTACAAATCAACAATCTAAATTAATACGAAATCAATTTATTATATAAATTCAAATTTTGCGAACTGTGACCCATCAAAATTGATCTCGAGGCTCATAACAAATATAACAGACAACTGAATAGAAAATTTTAAGGAAAAAAAGTTGGAAAATAACAAACAAAAAAGTAGAGAGTTCTCCACGGTAGAGAATCATAGAATTAACCTTTACGAAATGCTTGGTGGGGCGGGTCCCCTTTCTTTTTTTTTTAAATTTTTATTTTTATTTTAAAATTAACTTATATATTGTCTGTACACACAATTCCGAGATTATAAGTAAAAATTGGAAGCTCGTGTATATTCATACCATTATAAATAAAATCCAATAAGAAATCTAGAAGGGTGACATTCCAATTCATGCAACTAGTTATAGAAACAACTACTCTTGTCAAATGGTAAGCAAATTGGAATTCATTAATTAATTTTTTCCTTTTTTTTGAAAACTTGCATGGTAACCTTATCAAAGGAAAGCATCTGATCTAGAGGATCGTGCTGGTACAATCCCTAACGTTTTGGATATGAATTTGCTTGAAGAAGTTTTTCCGGTAAGTCTAGAACAATTTTTCTCATGCATTGATCAATTACATTAGCATTTTGAACTGAACTGAACAAAAAAATTCTAGCACCTGTGAAAATTTAAAATGAAATTATTTATAACTTTTGATAAACAAAGAAAAAGAAAAAGAAAAGTTTATTTTTGGCCGAAACAGAGGAGAGGTGAGAGGAAAAATAATTTTCCTTAAATTTTTTTAAGTAATAAAATAATAATATCAAAACAAATAAATAGTAAAATAATATTATTCTTACTCAGGATGCAGCAACTCATGCTCCAAGGATAAAAAAGTAACGATTTTTAAAATTTTGGGGAGCAAACTGTGACTTTTCAAACGGCGGGAGCAAACTATGTATTTAGCCTTTTTCTTTATGTAACTTCATGTTGTGGTCAAAAGAACACTATGATTTAATAAAAATACAGAGCTTGCTTGAAATTACTCCACTTGTTTACTTTGATTCAAGATAGAAAGGTTGATTTTTGTTATAAAAATGGAACCAATAAAGAAATGCTAGCAAAAGAGTCTTTCTAGCAACACTAGAAAATAATTTTCAACTATTTCTTATATTAACTTCAACGCTAGGATTATTTGTTCTGTTACATGGAATTGACACACAAACCATTTCAAACTTGCCAGTTTCAATGTCTGAATTGGCATCCACACTAACCGCAAATCTCAGAGGACTCTTCTGCACTTTTTGCAAGAGCATTGTTAGAAGGATTAACCAAATCGAATAGAAATCAATGGTTATTTCTTGACTTCTTCTTACTTCATGTTGTAAGCCAGAATCTACCACAGCTTTCCCAGTACCTTTAGTAGACGTATTCTCCTTGCTATGATCTTTTCGGCTGCGATTTTCAACATGGTTGTCCTTTATAGCACAAGTAGACTCTTTCAGCCTTGATGTTCCCGAACAAGAGTTCTGCAGCCTTGTTTCTTACAAGCAGTGGCATGTATTCTGATTCATCCCACAAATACAACTGCATTCGAAGGAATGAATGAATTTTTTACATATAACTACTGAAATGCCATAATCTAAGTACAGAAAATTATCCAATGCAAAAGGATGATTACATGTAATAGAACCATAAACTATATATGACAACTGTTTCAAACATTCAAAATAGTTACTGTTTACATTGTTGAGGAAGACTGAGTCAGAGATGATGATAAAGCATTTGAATAGTTAGTTAATATAGGAAAGATATCCCAAATACTTTTTGCTTAAATTATTAAGCACCGAAACAATAATTTGAACATATACATGCAAAAATACCAATGTCAATCACTCATCATAACAAGAAAACGAATTTGTCAGATGACAAAATAAACTCGCTGCTGCAATGCTCATATCATTAAACAATGAAAATTATAGAAGGTATGCTTCCCAAAAAATGAGAACAAGAAAAACCATACCATAAAGGGCCTATATATTAAGCATGCCGCATGAAAGTGATCTGAGGTTTTCAAGCAAAAGAGTGGAACATTATTTTGCTTGAACTTGAGCATGTAGCAGCAAAATAAAAGCATTAGGTAAATTCTTCTAAAAAAGGCATCAGGTAACAAAAGAAAATATTGCAAATTTACAGTACAAGATAAATGATTGCAGCAAAGCATATTAATTCCTTACACATTCTCTGAATCCAAAGGAGAACCACATGACTGACATCCAGTGCAAACAAAATCGTTTACTAAATTATTATCTTCATCGCTACTTATTCTCCTGCTAACAAACATCTTTTCTTTCTCAGAATCACCAAGTTCTCTCCAGGTAATTGGTAGGAAAATTTCACCAGAAGATGCATCAATTTTAGCCTTACAAGTATTCCATAGGTGCAACACTTCTGAAACAAGAATAAGACCCGAGATTTACTCTGTTCTGGTACTTTCCAGTTCGATGAAAGCGCCCTCTTGTGCTTTCCAAATTGTTTACAGCAATTACTCATGAATGTGCAAAACTTCAGTATTACCATAAGTTATATAACATAATACTACACGCCTATGCCATTTCCAAATAACTTTATCATCCTGCACAGCAGGTCATCCCCGTTGTGGTTAGCCTAAGGGCATGATCTGAATAACTTGATTTTACAATCTTTAACTGTCTCCACTCTTCGAACAAGCAGAAATCAATGATAAAAACTAGAAAGAGAGCATAACTTCATACTAATATTTAGAATCAACAACTGGAGAATGCAAATAGTTGTTGAATGGACTACAAAATCAGTGAGAAGCAAGGACACCTAGCGAATAAAGCACTAAAAGTGGTTAATTAAAATACATATATGGAATCAAATTGAAACAACATCATAATTGAGCAACGATAGAAGGTTTTCCAAGAACCCTGGATCTCTCTCTTGAGAATAGTAAAATTATACTAAATAATTAAAACTAAACCATCCCACCATCTATAATAGTTTAGCATGTGCATGATCTATGATACATAAACAAATTATGAAGTTCAAAATCCAGTGGTTATAAATGATCCAATATAGTATGATCCAAGATGATGCAAAGGTTCAGTATCAACTGTTTAGTGTAAAACTTTATTATTTTTCTCATCTTTTCAAGACCGATATTTTCTCTAGCAACATAACATGGTTGTATTGTAAAATAAAAAAGAATACCTTAAAGCTCTTTGATCCAATGTTGTAAAGAGCAGAACTACCTCTCTGAACCCATTTGATTACCTTCTCAAGCTTTTCCATCATTGATTTCCTAGCTGGACATTGTCCTATTAGGTCATCTACAACTACATATATTCACAGAAACTTATTTGATAAATTGATCCAAATAAAGCTTAAAATTATATGTAATAATCTTAATAAAGCTCCAAGGAGATTAAGCCACCGTTTGAGAGGAGCAATTCATAAGGATGGATCAAAGGTACTAAAGATGAAAACTGAACAGCTTTAGCATTAACAACACTTCCATAATTAGTGATTTTGACATCTGTAGTTATTAATCAATAGAAAACAAAGTTAAATTATGAAAACAGAAATTCCAAAGAACTTCAAATTTCTTAAATCGAGTACAGTTCCAAATTTGGGTTAAACTATCAGAACCAATGGGGAACTTACTTTGCAGCAGTATAACATCACCGGCAACAGCCATAGTTGCCATTTGCTTTTGCAATAGCAAGATCGAGAAAAATGGTAACGTATCGTCGCGGACCTGAATGTTTTCGTTTGATAATAGTATATATGTTAAAACCATACGGTAAGCGGTGGGCATAATGATGAGATTTGGATGAGGTTGGTTTTGTTACAAAATTGATTTTGGTTTTTTTTTTAAATATAAAATTGGAAAAACAGATTGGCAGGAGTGTGAGGTTTTTCGGTTTTATGAGATAAAACAAAACTAACGAAAGGCTCTTCTTGGTGATTCCATTCCAATTTTGTTTTTGCCAAAATTACAAGATCAACATCAAAAGCTCACGTATCAAGAAAAACGAGGAATTTGATTTTTTTTTTTTTATCAAAATCAACGTAAAACGAAAGTGTTTCGTATTGACACATCATATTTGGTAAACTAAGCCACGTGTCACGATATTGACACATCATCCATCATTCTCACCTTTGACTGCCAGCTGGACAGCCATGTGAATATTTAATATTCAACATTATTCCACGTCATAAAAACCTGCCAGCTGGAGAGCCACGTGGCTTAGTTTTTAACACGTCATCAAACCAACTCATCATTACTGCCAGCTGGACAGTCACGTGGCTTTATTTTTTACACATCATCAATCTAGCTCATCTTACCTGACAGCTGGAGAGCCATGTGGCTTTCTTTTTACACGTCCTCAATCCAGCTCATCTTTACCTGCCAGCTGGAGAGCCACGTGTAAGGTTTTATATTAACATTAGTAGTCCACATCATCAATTTTTAAACTGGATTAACACGACATCATTCCACCTCATCTTCACTGCCAGCTGGAGCGCCACATGGAAAGTTAATAATCTATCATTAATCCACATCATCATTATCGGACAGCTGAATCAACACGTAGCAATACAACCTGCCACTCATCTTTACCTGCCAGTTCTGCTAACGGGAGCAGATTTATATTTTTGCGCTTATCTTTATAATCATGGAATTGGGTAAATGCAAGCGATATGGGACGCTTTGTGTCTTCATGAGTTTCATTTTTCTAAATAATATACAGTAATTTATTGAAAACTTAGGAGAACTAATAATAATAATAATTTATTATATTATTATAATAACTCCTCGGTGCAATGTTAATTTTGGTGACTTCTCTCCCTTTGTGTGATTGGATTTATTTTTTCAAAAAAAAAAATTATAAAAAACTAAATGTTATTTTTTTGAAGTGTTTGATGAAAACATTCAAAATAATTATTGGAAGAATTATTTTAAGATTTCTGTGTTTTCTATTAATCTACTCTTAGGACCATAAATTTAAAAAAAAAATATTTAATAATATTTTGACTTTGTTGAAATTATTTAAGGGGCATTTCTATTTAATTTTAACATTATTTTAAATGAAAAAGACCAAAATGTCTATTTGGCTTTGCTTTATTAATCAGGCATTAATTTATAATTTTTCCTGATGAGAGTATATCTTAGACTAAATTGTAACTTTTCGACTAGACGATACTGCATCTTATTCAAAATTGAAGGACTATTCCTTAAGGTTACCAAACACACATATAATAGTAAAGTCATACATAATTGTCAATACATATAATTTAATAATTATTAATATAATTGTCAACAATAAAATTCAACCAATAGATTACTTTTGAAAAGATATAAACCAATTTCATTCATAAAATTACTTTAAAAAGTTAACATTTATACATTGAATATGAAATTTATATATTTTTTCTTAAAGAGAAATATGAAATTTACATTTAATAACAATATTATATTTTAGCTCAATAAAAAATATCATCTTATAAAATTTGACTACTAACTTTATTTTAAATTTTGTTGAATTTAGGATTGTAAATTAAAATTTCTAAAAATATAAAATTTATTAACACCATATATAAATAGAGTCTACTTCTCAATTTTCAATTTTCTAATTGTTGTTTGAAAATAAAAAATAAAAATTGAAATATTATGTGAACTAAACTAATATTATGTTAAGAATCTGGGCCTAACTCACCTGAAAACCCGAGTTGACAGGTGAGGATTGCCCATCCTTATAAATCTCATTAAGACCCTACTCCTTTCCGATGTGGGATTCTTTCAGTCTGTTAGCGCAATGAGAGAGGAGAGGTAAGGTTGGGCAGCCAAACCTTTTGGGTTAAAACCAGTTGCTCCTTGGTCCATCGGAGTTTTCGTTTGCTCCTTGGTCGGTCTTAGTGGCGGTGGCGAGGTGAGGGAGGTCTGGTCGGTGGCATGGTCGTGATTTGTGAGGTGGTGGCTAGCTGGCTGCTATTTATATGAGAGATTGAGAGGCAGAGCGTGAAATGTGAGAGAGGGAGAGGAGGGGCAAAGCAGCCAGAGAAAGGGAGAGAGGGGAAGGATTAGCTGAGAAAAATTAGGGTTAAATATTTATATATGTGTGTGTCTGTTCGTGAGCCGCTCATGAACATGTTCATTTAGAGTTAAATGAAACATGTTAGTGAAATGCTCATTTATTTGTAAAACATGCTTGAGCTCAGCTCGTTTATTTGACTAGCTTGATTATTGAGCTCGAGCTCGGCTCGTTTAGTTTATGAATAAACTTGAATGAGCATTTAACGAGTCAAGCACTGTGCCGCTCGCAAGCAGTTTAGCTCGTTTGCAGCCCTAATATTAGCTATCGCAATAAAATAGATGTCAGAAGCTTATTAAATTACCCGGGTGAAAATAATACATGTTTAGAGGACCAGAGATTAAAAGAAATTGTGGCTAGGTCTAGAGATTAAAAGAAATTGTGGCTACTATCCTTGAAAATAATGTTGATGATAAAGTTGAAGATGATACAGTACCTTTAGAAGCAGTTACACATAAGGAAGCACTTATTGCGTGTAGAATTTTTCATAATTTTTTGGTGCAGTTCAAGAATACAACACTAAAAAAATTTTATGCAATAAGAAAAGTTAGATATAAGCTCTAACTAGACTTAAATTTTAAGAAAAAATAAATAACATTGGAATTATATTTTACTAAATTATGTTGATGTAAGTTTATATAATTACTACCTCCGTTTTTCTCATATCTTTACATTTACTATTTCACCAACATCAATACAAACCCACTTTTTACCAATACCAATACAGAAATAATAATAAACAATTACTAACCCTTTAAAAAACTTACTTTTTCACCAATACCAATAAAAAATAATAATAAACAATTACAAAACTTACTATAAATAAAAATGTAAATAACTCAAAAAAACACCTAAAAACGGAAATGTAAACATCTCATAAAAACGGAGGTAGTATTAATTTATGATATTAATGGACCATATAATTACATATGGTATTTTGAAAATATATTATCTTATCAAAATTAGTTAAATTTTCAATTGGCCAGAGAAAAATATTATCTTAGAGAGTTTATTAATTTACCGAGTGTCAGTTTAAAGATGTTCTACTTTAATACTACTATTCCTTCTTCCTTTATGGTCTTTCATTTCTCTTCTTCTTTGTTAAAAAATAAATAAAACATCATCTTTATTAGAGCATCCACAATCCACTCTTCATTCACATTAATCTCAATATAATGGAGAGTTAATTCCTAAATTTTGGCTCCAACCCACTCTCTATGTTCCAAAAAATAAAATACAGAGTGACTATCACTCTCTATTTGTGGAGAGTCACAGTGACTCTCTACTGCATTTAGCAATTAATGATATTTGAAGTTCCAATAAAATGGAGCGAAATTAATAGAGAAACAGAAAAACAAATTGATAATATTTTTTTTGGAAAAAACAAAATAAAGAGTTATTATAAAGAGTGTATTGAAGTTGAATATTTAATCTTCATAATCTACATGTTAGATGCTCTTCATAATTTAAAAGGTGTTTTGTAAAAGAAAGAGCACCATTAGGATTGCTCTTAACTTTATGTAAATACTGCAATTGTAACAAGTTAGGCATATGATAGAACTCGAAAATGGTTGGCGACTAAAAACATGTGCGAAGGAGACAAACTGAAGAAGGTTGGCTAAGATAAACATGGCCAAAAAACAAAACAAAAACGACATGGAGTTTTAGTAAGTGCTAATCCAAATGGCCATTAGAGAAAAATATTATCTTAGAGAGTTTATTAATGTATCGAGTGTCAATTTAAAAATGTTCTACTTTAATACTACTATTCCATCTTCCTTTATGATCTTTCATTTCTCTGCTTTTTTGTTAAAAAATAAATAAAACATCATCTTCATTAACTTTATGTAAATACTGCAACTGTAACAAGTTAGGCATATGATAGAGCTCGAAAATGGTTGGCAACTAAAAACGTGTGCGAAGGAGACAAACTGAAGAAGGTTGGCTAAGATAAACATGGCCAAAAAACAAAACAAAAACGACATAGAGTTTTAGTAAGTGCTAATCCAAATGGCCATTTTCAAACCGGGTCGACTTGGGTTTTCAAAGATCTCGGGTTTCTTTCATTTTTTTTGGTCATTTAAGAAATCTACCTTCCTTATGACTTGTTTGGATGAAGGTAGTAGAAAAGTTATTAAAGTAATGTAATGTAAAGTAGGATAGAGTAATGTAAGGACCCAACAATACTTCTAATTTTCTTCAGTATTTTTTTTTTTTTTTTGCCTTTAGTTACCCTAAGAGTGTTTGAACCCGGAACCTTTGGTCTTTGGTGACATTACCTCACCACCAGACCAACCCTCTTGGGTTAATTTTTTTTTCTTCAGCATTAAAGAATTGAATCTTGCTATTCAATTCTTTAATGCTGAAGAAAATTTTTAAATTTTTTTTTTTTTCTTCAGCATTAAAGAATTGAATAGCAAGACAACACATCTTTCTTTGCTTTTGATGTCAGAAATTGGAATCAAAATTTGATGAAATTGGAAGTAGACTCAAAAATTGAAATTAAAAGTGCATCTTTAAATTGAAATTGGAAATTTGATGAGAAATAGTAAGCATACTCAATAATTAAATTGAATAGGAAAGAATTGAAGAAGGAAGAGAGAACGGTGAAGTTAAAATAATGGAGGAATGAGAAAGAGCAAGCCGTTTTTATCAGCATAAAAATAAAAAGGGACATTATTTGAGAGTTAAACTTAAACGGAAACATATTTGTTTAGTGTTAAGTGTTAATTTGCAGATTCTAAAAACAATAAATACACTTTTTTAATCTTTAACTTTATATAAGCTACTCCCTTTATCAAAAAAAAAAGGACAATTTTAAAAATTGTCAAAATTAAGTAATGTTAAAAATAAATTTTAACTATGTTCACTGTTTTTTTTTTTACTGAATTACAAAGATATACCTATTCTAAAAGGTGGGGGAAGTATCACTCGAACCCTCCAACATCTTTACCACTAGACTGAACCCTTTGGTAATAACTATATTCACTGTTTATTTTAATGCTTCCACTATTATTTTAATAAAAAAAAATTGGAAGAAAGAGTATAAATTTAAAATTTAGAAATAATTTTATCCGCTAAAAAAATTAGGGAGAAAATTATAGAATGGAGAAAATTACAGAAAAAATCCCAACAAAATATGAGCCAAATTTGTCAAGTTGAAGGTTAGAGGGGGGACCCACCAAAACAAAGATAACAAACACGTGTATAATCATGGGAAGAACCCCGACCAGCTATTACCAAAAAAAATCAGCTTTTTCCTACCAATGAAAAATCAGCATTTTCAAAATAAGAATACAGTACAAGTTCACTCAGCACCTGCAAAAAAGAAAATCGCAGAAAGAAAGAAAATGGTGGTTAAGGTATATGGTCCCGCCTGCGCTGCTCCGAAACGAGTGATAGGTTGCCTAATTGAGAAGGGAATCGATTTTGAAACTGTACCTGTTGATATTTTCAAAGGGGAGAATCGGAATCCAGAATATCTCCAATTGCAAGTGAGATTATTATTTTTTCTTTTTGTGTGTTAATTACTGTCTAAATTTTA
>CATIWJ010048838.1:0-24199 GCA_949640765.1 Croton laevigatus | reverse complement strand
CGCCCATATTCACCCATGTCAAACCATATCTTGCAAAGCTTAAGATTTGTCTTGAACCAAAATCTCTGGACAGGAGAGAACAATATAAACATCCTGACGTAAAAGGTGTACAAAATATCTATTGAAAATATTACCTCATTCTTCGCTTCTTCCAGGGCCTCCAAGGTGGTTTGATAAAATTCTTGCAGGAGACCAAAATTTTGACTAGCTGATCCAGAAACAAAGTCCATAATTTTGTTTATACATTTCTCACTGTAGTTACGTGTTACTGCTGACTTAATGTATGTAACCATCTCCCTGTAAGCATCCATCATTTCTTTATACCTCCCCAAACGATAATAAAGCTTAACTGTTCGCTTTAGTGCTTTAAAACCCCTGGTGAAAAAAATTATCTGATTATGAGAACAAATGGCTTGAAACAAAATACTAAAGCAATCTCAAATAAGAATGAATAGGCAATGAAATAGTTAAGCGTGAAGCGACAAAGCAGCAGTAAACAACTAAAACATCATCTCTTAATCACGTATGTAAGCATCCATCATTTTTTTCTGGAAACAAAAAGAAAATAAAAATAACCAAGTAGAAAGGAAACTAATGGCAGTTTGTTTTATCCTTTTTCATGCTTCTCCCCTTCAAGCAAACCAAGAGTACATTTTGATATGAAAGAAAATAATTAAACTATTACTATTGTATAAATAAACAGATATATCACTCCCATTATATTCCAACCGCAACTACGTCATTATGAAGCATGTAGTATCTTATACATCCATGCTGCTATAATAGGATAAAACTTTTGTGCAATGTTAAATGAAAATTCAGCCTCCAATAGCTCAGTCAAAAATTTTTCACTAGCTAGAATGAGACTATACTACTCACTGAATTCTCAAGTGTAAGAACAGAAATGAAGACATTTGCTTAGTTCACAACGCGATTATTAATTAATTATTGCAAAATTCAGCATAGATTACAAGGTATCTTTCTCAAGGTGTGGAAAAGAGAAAGTGCCCTAATTTCTCATTCTGATTAAACATACTGGTCGGTTTATTTCTTTATTTATTATTGGTCACATGTAATTTCACATTTCAAATTCCTCACATTAATTGTGTATGTTTTAATTTAAGTAGCCCAATCGAAGTAGCAAATTTTATATTTTCTAATTTAGCTCGAACAAGCATTAGCATAAACAGCATCCTAATAAACATATAGTGCGATACAGGACTATCTTCTCAGAATAAAACAAACAGGAAACAGCTTTTGAATATGTTTTGCCCCCAAAAATTTATTATGACCACTGTTGAACCCTGGGAAGCTATTTACTGTTGTCAGTGACTGATGTTTTCTCTTGTTTATTTCTTTTATAGTGCTTTTAATAAGTTCATTTATAGACAACACGATTTCCATCAATGTTACACTTATGCTCCTCGGTTATCCAAAAGATTTTATGGCCTAAAACAAGACTTATGGAGAGAGAATGCAACCCCCCTACCCCTCTTTTCTTATATTTTGTCTAAAGATTGCAGGTGAAACACTGTGATTTGAGATAGGGAAGTACAAAACACTGTGATTTGAGATAGGGAAGTACAAAATCTAAAACCAGGAAGCAACACCAGTACCACTGCAAATCAAAAAGGTTAAAACAAAATGCAAAACTAGAAGAATCCAAACGACAAAGGGAAAAAAAACGCTATGGAAGCATCTATTTGGTTAACACAGTGGTTAACACAGAACCCAGAAACAGAGAGACTAGGAATAATTATACAAATGATGCAAACCAGGGAAATCAGGAACTAAAAGCTACATTATTACATCTGAAAGCAACAAGTATGTAGCGATAAAATATATATTGAATTACAGTAGACAATATAAGGGCACAGCAGAAAGTATGCAGCTGTTTGAATAATAATCAGATGACAAACCAGTTTGTGATATGGCAAGTACCTCTTAGAAAGCCTTCTTAACTGGCACATGCCGCTTAAAGACTTATCTAAGGTTCCAGCGTATCATGTGAATATGATTTCTTAAAGAGATTGGTAGCAACTGCTCCAATTCCTACCAAGTTGAGTGGTCAACACCTCAATCTATCGAAGAAGTTAAATGTTTTCATCACTTTGCTTCTTCTCTATAATAAATATATTCAAAATTTTAATTCTATCATGAGTACTATAATTACATATATGAAAAGATGGATCATCAAGGTTGACTTTTGCACAAACAGCCTTTGAATGAGTGGAAGTATTGATGAATGAAGCACCCATCTTGCAATAATTAGATTTTGTGAAGTTATTTGATGCTTAATGTGAAACTTCACAAATGGAAATCAGAGAAGTTCTTAACCAAGACAAATCCTCCAAAATTTCTCCAATAATAAGTTGTAACTAGGAGACAATCATAAACCTAGGTTTTGGTACGAGTTAGTCATCACAGGAAACACTAATTAGTTTATTGTAAGTTTGGGGTATCAAACTTTCAGGTATTTAAAATTTCAAACAAAGTTTAATGATCAATATTCTAAGTGGAGTTCCTTCATTAATGAATTTAATTTCTAAATGCAATGCAAGTCTGGATAGTCTATAATTGTAGTTGATGCCTTAGTTAGGTGCACTTTACTTTCGACGGTTACAAGCACTTAAGTCGTAAGTTTCGAGGAATTAGAGAAACCTTATGGTTTTGATGTTTATCATAGCAAAATAATAACTGCTTTACTACATTTCCCATCAGCTGAATTGTTATATAGATTGCATGATCAAAGTTAACTAAATATAAACTGCATAAAGGCCCTAAAAGGAGCAAATGATTAGACAATTTTACAGGCAGTGGCATGGACGGACATTTTGGCAGGGGCAAAACCTTTGCAATGGTTGCTAACTGTTATTATTTCCCAGAAATCCTTAGAGATTTAGCAAAATTGGAAAAGATATTTCCAGCTTGTTTATTTATAAAAGGCTCAAACAACATACAAGTTAGCATACTCCTTTTCCTGAAATACATACAATGTTGACTCATTTGCGTTCGGAAATGAATTATGACTTGGTGCTTCAAAAAATACAAAAAGAGATTGGATTCTATCCAATGATTTAGCATACAACTAAAGGAGATACAAAGCATGCGTTTTTTAACTAAAAACAAAAGTTTTACACATAAATTGAACTTTCTCTGGAAGTATAACAAATAGGAGTTCAAAGAATTATCATAATGTAGTTTCCCAAAGCATTACTACAATCAGGCTATAACAAGACAGACAAATCATTACTAAAATTCAAGGCCAATGTTCTACATTATCTAAGGTCCGTCCCAAAGAATATGTCCAACAATCTAATCTTCTATGTGATTTACTTATCAGAATTTTTAAATGAGTTGTGAAAGGGAATAAAAAAAAGAAATTCAATACCAACATTCTCGAGGTAAATGGACAACAATGGCATTGTAAAAGAAGAAAAAAAATTCAGAATAGAAGTCATAAGTTATATGCTGCTCACCACTCTGCCTTCTCAGGTTCCATGCTAACAACCTGGGCAAAACCTGCAAGTGCTCCTTCTGGGTCTGTTTCAACCAAACCTTGTTTTTTGGCAAAAGGGAAAAGCAAAAAAAGAGAAATCAATAAAATATACAAGGAAAAAAATTGGCATATCTGCAAAATTTTCTGCAATGATAAAGCATCATAACAACGGATTGTTCCAACAAAATGTACTAAAAAATACTAAACATTGTAAATCACAAGATGGATGTCACAGAAACAGAATTAAATAGACAGACATCAATAAGACTGCTCAAACAAGGAACTCCAAGTGCGTAGCACCAGCAGATAATTCATATTCAACATATAAAATCATTTCCTAATTCTTTATCAAGCTTCACAAAAGGGACCTGTACTCTCAGAAAACCCAGTTTCTTAACGAGCTTCAAAAGAAATCAAAAGGCAACTGCATTGACTCATGATGCTATTGTTGTATGTCAATAAGGAAAACCCTAATGATATTTGTTAAGGATAGCAACATTACTAGTTCTTCATCCTTCGCCTAACAAGGAACATGATTAATAGTCAATGGCTCAGTAGCTAACATGCAATTATGAATTAATACTAGTTTAGATACAGATAAGAAAAAATAAAATAAAAGAAGAAAACCTTTAGAGTTGTAATATTGGTTCTCAATAACAACGTCCTGTTCCTCAGGCTCCTCGTCTGAGTACTCGAACCCGTAATCCTCCATATCAGCATCTGCACATTCCCAATATTCTTATTATTATTACTATTATCGATTCTAATCCAGTTACAACTACAAATAATTTTTTTTTTCAAGAAAACTAGTTGAATTTCCAATACGAAGAAACAAAATTCAGAAATCTAAGCCCTTGCTAGTTACTGGTGACTGATGATTGATAACGATAGAAATAATAATAAAAATTTGATGCTAAAATAGAAAATGAAAAAAAAAAAAAAAAGAAGATAGACAACGCACCTGAACCCATGATTATAAGCAGAACAGGATCGAGTTTTGAAGGATATTGAAAATTAAAATGGAGGATGATCGTAGATAGCACCTCCGATTCAAATACTCCGTCGAGTGCTAGGGCACTCTCGGCCTATATAGCTTCCTGCTTTATGTTTTCACGGGAACGGGAACTCTATGCTGTTGATGACGTCGTAGCAATAATAATAATAATAATAATAATAATAAGAGATATTATAAAAAGAGTCTCTAAGTTTTTACCATAAATATATTTTTCACCCTGTTTATTTTTTTTAGGACATAAATCTCCCTGAATTTTAGATATTTTAAACAATTATATCCTTTTGTCTATTTTTTACGTTAAAATACTAGTAGAATGACCAAACTGTAATTTGTACATGCCATTTTTAAAAAACTAAAGAACTAAGTGACTGAAATGTAAATTACCAAACTTCTCTTCTTCTCCTTCTTCGTTGAACCTCAGCCGGCCCTACCACCGGCTTTCTACTTCCTCCATTTTCGGCCACGCCAAGGCACCATCTCCGACCTGTAGCTGTACCCACCACCGCCATTCAACCCATGCACCAGAGTTTCGGGACGGACCATCCTCAATTTGGATCTGAGCTTTTTCGAGATCCATGTAAGTGCAGAAAATGTCATCCTCGGATCCAAGCTCATCGAAGGAGCTTCCAGATGAACCTTCAAATGGATTTGAGAGAAGATATAGATCTTCTTTTCGAGATCTTCTAGCTGCAGCTGCTTCTTCTTCGACGAGGCTCATGGCCATAAACATCGAGTGTTGGCGGTGCTGCAGCTGCTTCTTCTTCGACGAGGCTCATGACCATAAACATCGAGTGTTGGCGATGCTGCAGCTGCTTCTTCTTCAACGAGGCTCATGGCCATAAACATCGAGTGTAAGCGGTGGTTTCGCGATGAAGGAAGAATTTATATAAGCCCATTAGCCCGGAAAAATGAAGGATGAGAGGTCGGAAATGGTGGTTCGGTGAGAGAGAAGAAGAAGGTTGAAGACGGAAAAATAACATTTCAATCCCTCATTTCTTTATTTTTTAAAATAGCCTATAAACTTACATTTTAGTCCTTATACTGTTATTTTAACATAAATAATAGACAAAAGGATATAATTGTCTAAAATATTTAAAATTTAGGGATATTTATGTCCGGAAAAAAATAAGCAGGGAGGAAAATGTATTTATGGTAAAAACTTAGGGACTTTTTTATAATATCTATAATAATAATAATAAACTTCAAATAAATAATACTTAAAAAAATTATTTGCAATAGTAAAGATTGTTAAATGTGTATACAAAATGAGATTTTGAGGTTTTATTCTACTTACTTTCCTCCAATAATAATAATAATAATAATGTTCTACAAACTTTTCTCTAATAATAATAATAATTTTTTAGAATAAAAATTTAAATAATAAAATTATAAATAATTTTCAGATATTTTAATTTATCATGTTAAATAATTGTTAAATATGTATATCCTTAAATTTCTCCTTTGAAATGGTTAATGTAAACGATACTAATTTCTTTTAATTTTGTAATTATCCAATCACATTATGATAATATCTCTTGATTCCCTCTTTCTTTCTTTTTATTTGTGCCTTATAGGGGTGTGCGATTCGGTTTGGGTACTGGTTCTTTGATAGAAACTAGCACCGGCACCTAATTTTTGGTTCATTATAATTTTAGAACCGGTATCGCAAGAACTTGGAACCGGTAAAGACATCTGCCGGTGTCGGTATGGTTTCGATTCTAGGAAAGAACTAGATATTTTAATTCCAATAAAAAAAATCTAGAACTAAAATAGTTAATTTTAGAATTTGAAATTAACAAGTTCTAATAAATTATCTTATTTATTATAAAGTTAATTGTCGCAATCATACATAATAAATCAAATAATTCACGTAAAATAGTATCTGATGGGATGAAGCTATTCATATGTATCTAAATAATATATATTGATTTGCTTGTTAGTAAATACTAAAAAGAATATAGAAAGGAAAAAAGAAAAGGGGAAATTAGAAAAATTAAAAATAAAACTCATACCTATTATTTCAATTTTAATTGTGTCTCACTTTAGTACTTTATTAATTACTTTTGAAATTTTTAAGGAGAAAAATTAGATGCAAATATTAAAATGAAGAAATCCGCGGCTATACTTTAGTTGTAGGCTTAAATTTTAAGTTTATTAGATATATCGTTTAGTTTTATTTTTATATATGATTATTAATTATAACTTCTAATTCTAACTATATTTTTTATTTATAAATGTAGAATTATTATTATTTATGGACTGGTTCTCGATACGATTCAGTTCGGTATGGTTTCAATATAGTTTTAGGTAAGAAATCGTGACCTGCTCCTAATATTAAAATTTCCGGTTTTGGTTCCAGTACGATTCTAATTTTATCGGTTCTTTTTCGATTCCGGTACGATTCTCGATACCGGTTTGAGGCCCATAGAACCATGCATAGCCCTACCTTGTATAGCATATATAAACCCTTGTGTTCACTGTAATTAATATCAATATTCAATACAAAAATACAATCTTCTTATCTTTTAACATGGTATTAGAGGTAAGTTGAACATAGTGGTGTCTGAAATGAAGTGACGATCCTTTCCGATGGCTTATGTTGGCTATTCCAATTGCTTCCGTTTCGGCTCTTCATATTTGAGCCTTCCCACTTTCCCCTATTATAAATCATATCTTCTTCGTTGTAGGTTTTGCTCTTCATCTATGAGCTTTCACACCTCAACTTTGTAGGTTTTTGCTTTTCATATGTGAGCTTTTACACCTTCCACTATCATTAATCATGTCCTATCTTTTGTAGGTTTTATCTTCATCTGTAAGCTTTCACACCTTCTACTACCATAAATTATATTTTGTCCTTTGTATGTTTTGGTTCTTGAAAGTTTTGAAAGCGATTAGGTCAAATAAGTGGCAGACAAGGCCTTATATAGGGAGTCTAAGACATTGAAACCCCAAAAACCTTGCATCGTCCAATTTTCAGTTGTTCTCTCTCTATTGGTTAGAGCAACCCCAATGATGCTTTTTCTTTTACAGAGCATCTTTTAAATTATGAAGAGCATCTAACATGTAAATTATGAAGATTAACAGCCTGTTTGGATTGAGGGTAAGGGAGGATAAGTAAAGGTAAGGAGGGGTAAGCTCACCCGTACCTCTGTTTGGAAAGAGGTTACGCGATGGTACATAAGGGTAAGGAGGGGTAAGCCTTACCCTCCCTTACCCCTCCCCCTCAAAACTCCAATTTTCTTACCCCTCAAATTGGGGTGTAAGCAGAGGTAAGGAGGTTAAGCTAACCTCTTTCCAAACATCAATAATTTTTTAATGTACCCCTACTTACCATTCCCCCTCCTTACCATTCCTTACCGTTCCATTAATTACCCCTCCCTCACCCCATCAAATGTTCAACTCCAATACACTCTTTATAATAACTCTTTATTTTATTTTTTCCAAAAAAATATTATCAATTTGTTTTTCTCTTTCTCTATTAATTCCCCTCCATTTTATTGGAACTTCAAATATCATTAATTGCAAAATGCAGTAAAGAGTCACTGTGACTCTCCACAAATAGAGAGTGATAATCACTCTGTATTTTATTTTTTGGAACATAGAGAGTGGGTTGGAGATAAAATTTAGGAACCAACTCTCCATCATATTGAGATTAATGTGAATGAAGAATGGATTGGGGATGCTCTTAGACCTAAACCCTATATCTTTTTAATTATTGTTGAAATCCACCAATTGGGTGAAGAGATTTATTGTGTTAGCCAAAGGCTTTGCCTTTGATGATTGTTGTGAGCCTCTAGTTGGGATAGAAAAGACTATTTATGTAACTCATTAATTTATTAGTGGAAGATTTGAGTTGTACTTGGCCCCATTGTTTTTTTCTTCACATCGAAGAATTTTTCAAGTAAATTTGGTTTTCTTGTGGATAATTGATTTTGTGTGCTTGCTTGTTTATTATTATTATTGTGCTGTTTATTTGATTTACACAAAGAAGAAAAAGTTTTGATTCAGATTATTGAATTTGCTTTTGTTGCGTCTGGAATTTTTCAAAGGACTTTTCCCGACATTTCTCAATTTAGATATCATTTGTTTTTTATACCAATGAAAATTTTTCATAAATTCTTAATTTCCAAATTGTAATTCTAAACAATCCCAATGTAGTAAAGCTACAGAACTACACTAATATTGAGCTACGCACTGCAAAATGTTGAGATATTATATACAGCCATTTCATTTGTCGTTAAAACCACCTTTAGCATCATCTACAGAAACAACTTCAGCAGCACAAAACTAGCTAATCTTGCATAATCACAGAAGCAAATGCTGCTCATATTGAATTGGTAGTTAATTACTTTGGTGCGAGCAATTTATAGGCTTGCTCCTTGGAGTCTCCGGCTTGGCAGGAGGGATTGTTCTTGGCAAATCTTTTGATGTGTTTAGTTTTTCCAACGCAGCTAAAACTTCAGTCATCTGTGGTCTGTTTTTGGGATCAATGTTCAGGCATTGCAATGCGAGTGAAGCTGCAGCTTGGGCTCCTTTCTTTGAGTACTGACCACCTAATCTCGTGTCCATGATTCTCAGAACTCGTCTGCTGTCACTTAAGAAAGGTTTCGCCCAGTCCACTAGAGTTTCGTCAACAAAATTGGTTCTCTCATCGTCCATCGCTCTCCTTCCTGAGAGCAATTCTAGCAAGACAACACCGAAACTATACACATCGCTCTTTGGAGTCAAGTGACCTGCTTGGTTCAAACCATGAAAAGTAGAAGGCTGTTGTTAACCATCTATACATGCATAATTTGCAATCTTCAACTTCTTAATCGGCATCAAACTGCATATTCAATTTCATTGATCTAAAAAATTTGCATGCAACAGAAAGTCAACTAACCAGTAGCTACATATTCCGGTGCAGCATAACCCTGAGTTCCCACAACTCTAGTTGAAACATGAGTATTGTCGCCGGTTGGACCATCCCTTGCTAAGCCAAAATCTGAAAGCTTTGCACTGTAATCCTGAAAAGAGTTTCATATCTCCATAAGCATTTACATTTTAAGTACATCAATGTTAATCAATAAATCAAGAACTGTAAGGTTTACACGTACTGAATCAAGTAGAATGTTGGATGCTTTCAAATCTCGATAGATGACATTGGCATTTAAACCATGTAAGAAGGATAATCCTCTTGCTACATCAATGGCGATTTGCATCCGGGTAGACCAGGAGATAGGTTGATCCCCTTCTATAAGTAAAGAAAGAATGTCAATTTAATTGTCGAGTCAGATGAAACCACATTCAATATTTGTTCAGGGTGCATGTGCTTTATATAGTATTCAATCAAAGATTAAAAGGATGGAGGAAAAGGCAATCGATCTTTGTAGATACTTGAATCCATTATCAAAATGGTATTTACTATTTAGCTCTCAGTCAAAACCTCTTTGGCAATTCATTTAGAATTAGAAATGACACGAACTAAGCAAACCCTCATTTCTGTGAAAGCTCTTGCTCTAATAAAAATCATTTGCCGAACTTATTTTGGCAAAACGGAGCCCAGTTCATCTTACAAGGAAGGAACTTAGCCATAGGGTAAAACATTAAGAACATAATATTTCTAATCCCTAATCAAAATAAGCTTAAGCACTCCATCAAACATCAGAGTCATTTGTCCAACGTTAACTCTGCAATGAAGCAGCCATACTCGTTCGAAATTATAATAGCATAGCTGATGTGAACTGTTCTTGAAAGAATAGCTGATGAAAACAGAAAATGTATCCAAGACTATGTTCACTAACGTTCAAGAGCATCGAGGAATTACCTAGAAAAACTCAACCTTTTTGTCACTTGATCATACAGAATTACTGAGAAACACAAGTATCTGCTATAAGGTTCCTTCCAAAACAACTTATATTCTTCTTTCATCAACTGCCTCTCTCTCTCTTCCTTTAATCAAATCCTCATCATCATCCAAATTAGTTTCAGTCCGTCACAAAAAGAATATGATCCCTACTTCTAGTATTCTTTCGCATTTTTACAAGTGAAATGGAGAAAAATATCATCATGAATGAGATTGTACTTTGGCTGTTCAAGAAAATAAGAAGAAGCCACAAAGCAAACTACTTACTTCTGAACAAGTGATTCTCTAAACTTCCCTTTGGCATATACTCATAAACTAGAAGTCTACTCTCAGACTCGGAGCAATAGCCGATGAGTTTCACTAGATTTGCATGACGAAGCTGACCGAGATAGTTTACTTCTGCCTGCCAAATTTGAAAGAATAACTAACACAAATAAAAAAATTCTTACTAAGGCCAGAAAGAATTAAAAAGAAAGACTTGATAGTCCAGAATGCACATACAAGCCACTCTTTATGACCCTGAAAACTTTCAGCCTTGAGCCTCTTCACAGCCACAACAATACCACTTCCTGGTCTAGTAGGACCCAAAGTGCTGGCATCAAGCCATCCCTTGAAAACAAACCCAAAACCACCCTCTCCCAGCATTGTTTCAATGCGAAAGTTCTTGGTCGCATTCTTTAACTCACTAAAGCTAAAGGATTTAAGGTTGCTGGAAACATTTGCATCAACTGTGCTTGATTCCAAAGATTTATTCAAGCTTCCTATTGATGTTTGATTAGAAGCGATAGAATCTTGCTTGGATGCTTTAGCACCAGACCTTTTACCTCCTAAACAACAAAAAGACAAAAAGCAAGAAACATAAGAAACTATGATATATTAGTATTGTTCATAACAAGAAGTAACCAACAATTCAAACCCAATAGAGTTCTTATTTAAGAAAACAATTAAACAACAAACCCACATACACAAAAAGAAGATTCTTAATTCTTTCCTTCTGTTTTGAAATTAGAGTACAAGAAAATACCAGAATTCAATAATAAACATAATTACACTACTATATAAAACAACCATACAAGAATTCAAGTTAAATAGAAATTAAATTACCCCTTCTAAGGAATTTCATCTTTAACATAAATACTAATGATCTTTTAGAAGACATGAAACTAATTTTTAACAAAAAAGAAAAAGAAACCATAATGAGAAAAGGAAAGAAGACAAACCAGAAGAAGAAGAAAAATTAGTAGAAGAAGCATGGGCACATTTGGTTGGTTTCCTACAACAATTTCCCATGATTAAGATTTAAGACAACCTCAATATTGTACTCTTTCTCCCATAAAATAAATAATAGGAACTAGGTAAGACCTGGAAATGAAGGAGATATTTGAAATCAAAGAATGGGAAATGGAATAATTGAAGATGTGAAAAAAGAAAGGGGAAATAATTTGAATGGGTAAAACGGTCCATTAGATAATATTTGATTAGTTGACCAAATGAACGAAGAGAAGAAACAGAAGAAAAGGGCGGAGAAGAGAGAAGCAAAGCAAGAAAAGAAGAAGGGTAGGAAGCAATCAATCTGGTCAATGGAGGGAAGCTCGCTCTTTTAGCATTATTAGACATTGTTGTGTTCAAATTCAATGCAAACCCAATTGGACCCACCACTTCAATCACACCTTTCATACCCTCTTAGAACATAGCCTTTTTTTAAAAAAAAACCAACACAAAAAATTACTACTCCGATTGATTAATTTGAATTTTTTTTTTTTTTTACTTTTAGTTATCCTAAGGTTTGAACCAGGACTTTTTGATCTTTGGTAATTTACCTCACCATCAGGTCAACCCCTTGGATTGATTAATTTGAATTCGGACATTGCTAATAAAGGTTTTTTTAATAAATATCAATAATTTTAAAATATTAATAAATATTAAAATATTATTATTTTTTTAAACATATATATAACTCACGCACCCAGATATAAAGAGATGATATATTATTTACCAATTCTGCTCGCTCTAACCACTGAATAAATAGTATATTTATCGGTACAATATATTAGAATATAAATATTTTTTAAAAATGCATGTATATCATGGTCTTAATAAATTTATATTAACTTATATGCAAAAAATAAGTGTAGTAATTAAAAAGTCATATTTATTTAATATTTAAAAATATATTACATTTATAAAAAATATATTTTAAAAATTGATATTTATTTAATATTTTAAAATATATGAAATTTATTAAAAATAAATTTCAAAAGTTAATATTTCTTAAAATTTTTCTTGCAAAAATCTATTAATTAGCGCCGCTTCCAATTCAATTTTGTCTATATTCATAGCATCAGAATTTGTCTCCAACAGACTTTTATAAAAGTAATTTTTTTTTGCAAAAAATTAATTTATTCTGATAATAAATAGTTTTGAGTATTTTAATTGTGGGACGGATATAGAATAAATTGATAAATTAAAATAATTCAACTAATTTCTTAATTTTTATATAAAAAATTGTTCTTATATAAATAAAAGAGGGAATATTATTTTCTGTTTTTAGAAAATTTAGAAAAAAAAAAAAGTATGAGTATTCTCATATATTATTAGAGTTAGTGTGCTTAGAGGGTAATTTAGTATTTTACCTTGATAAATTTTATGTATAAATACTTGTTTTGGTGAATAATAAAATTGAGAGAGTATTATTTACCCCAAATTGTAATATGGTATCAGAGCTGAAATTTGCTCTTTCCTCCATCGCACACTTCACTCGTTTTTCGTATTCAATTTTCAACTTTCTTGCTTCTCTCACCTTCGTCCGCCGCCGTAACCACAATCTTCCTCGGCCTCCGGCAAGTTAACAAATCCATTGACAGTGAGGCGAATTTCATAATGCGAAAGCGGAGACAAAGGCTTGATCACGACTTTGCTTTCAAGAGGTTTGGATTCAGAATTTTGATCTGATACGACTTGATGCGTTTTGTTTCTTCAATTTCAGTTAAGACTTTAGAATATTTCTTTGATAATAATAAAATTGAGAGAGAATTATTTACCCCAAATTGTAATATATATCAAACTAGTTATTTTTTAGAAGAAAAGCTAATGGTACTGTTTTAATGATTTTATGAACGGAATTATTTTAATTTTTTTTAGTTTACTATCACAATTACACTTAATTATTATATTTTTAGCAGGTTGGTATAATTCTCTGTGTATGCATATTTTTCTTCTGGTTCTAAGCATAAAAATATAATTTTTTTTACATTTTAATCTTTGTAATTCTTTTTAATAAAAAAATATTATTGCTTTTCTCTTAAAATTAATTATAAGTAAACATATATGAAATATTTCCTTCTCAGTCACATATAACAACATCTCTAATTATATAATGTCTATCTCTAATTTAATTGATACAATAGAAAAAATAGTATTTTTATTAAAAAAAAAAAAAAAAAAGACTCTAATGCTCTTGTCTATCTAAAGCAGTATTAGATATTGTCTAACAAGATTTTTATTACTGGAAGGTCTGTTAGACATTGAATATACTAATACTCCTTATTGATTGGTTACTTATTAAATTGTGGGTTCAAATTTTTTTTTAAAAAAAAGGAAAGACAATGTTGAGAATTTCAAATGAATGCATTGAAAACATATTTTTACATTTTAATGTTCACAGTTATACATCCATCTACATCAACATTTACGTCCTCTATTTTATATGATACATCAACAACAATCCATATCAACATTAAAGATGTTCTAAGTGTATTAGTTGCATTTGCACGTTGCTCAAAAACTCATTATTTTATTATATAATAATAAAATATTAAATAATTTAATTATATTATTCTTAATATTTACATTTTTAACCCTCAATTTAATTATAAAAATAAAAAAATGTTAATCAATATATTATAGCTTCCATAATTTGGATACTTAATTTATGAACACTTGAAAAATGCCAACTAAAACTTTGATTTATGAACAGAAGTAAATAGTGAAGTCTATACTTTATAATCTAATTAAATATTTTAGTCAAATGTAATTCTAGAAAAAATAATATGAGATTAGTTTCATTTTCTAGAGATATGATAAATTTCTTTTTAACGTACAATTATTATTCTTCCCGAGCCATTTTGTATTAAACAGGACAAAGAGTCATTGTCCTTTGCACTAAAATAGAATGTTGTTCGTATTTGACTTCTTATCTTTGACAAATCGCAGCACATTATCATACCATGCTTTGAATGTTCAAAGCTATGAAATTGTATAGTACTACTATGTGGCGTCTGGTTCCCAAGAATGTTTAAATTATATGTTGCTTATTGATTTATTTATCAAAATTTATGTTTTTCTTGTTTTGAAAAATGCAAAATTTATGTTTTATCGAGAAGGATTGATTTATTCTTTATTTTAATAGTTATCTATAAGCATTAAAAATTAAAATTTCAATAATGCATTAGAAGAACATACTCCCAATCTGACGATAAAGTGGTAGCCCTATGATAGGCGCTTCTTTACTTAGTCTTAGTGTTTACACTTGATCACATTCCCTCGTTCATGTAATTGTGGAGGATCTCTGTTAAAGAAAAAATAAAAACACACTCCCAATCTAAATGAAGCTACCTAAATCCGTATACCTTCCTAATTTCTAATCAGAGCACCCCTCCTCCACTTTGGCCATGATTGCTCTTTGAAACCCAATCCATAATCACCTTAACCCACCACCATACTAGCGGCCAATCAAAATAATAGTCTGATTCTGATCATACTTAGTAGTCCGTTGTAGCTAGCTAGACCAATAATACTCACTGACCGAGAGTTGTTGCCGTGCTCTTTTTAGATATACCATAACACGAAATTAAAAAACATATCTAGAGACTTCAGAAGAAATGCAAACGAAAACTTAAATTGCAGTTTATTTATATGTAAAAACACAAACGGGAAAATTCCACTTTTTAATCAAAATCTAGTAATTTTAATGGTTGTATTATTTTAAAACATTCAATAATTTAGTTTTTTTTGGTTAATATTGTACTCTTTTTGTTCAATTTATGTAGAAAAAGTTGACTTTTTTTTATATGTGTTTGATTTTATATTTTGATATCAATTATTTCTTATTTCATCAGTTTCTTCATTTGTATTTGCATTTCATTTTGCTATTAATTAAAAATTATATGTTATTTGTTGATCTTAAATACGAAATCAAACACATAAAAAAGCTAACTTTCTTTAAATTAAACGAAGAAAATACTTTTTAATTTATAAAAGGATAAAATAGTACAGAAAAAATATAATACTACTATTAAAAATATAATATATATTACCACCAAATTTATGCAACATACGCATTTGAAAAGGCAATAATTCTGATAGAAAAGATATTATTTAAAACATGACAAAGTCATAATTAAATGCATTTTTTTATAGGAAAGTCATTATTAAATGTTTGCTAATTTTTTAATTTTTTTAAAGAAAAATGTTACTACTTCCTTAAATAGTGGGTTTATTAGGATTTTTTTAAAGCATGACGCCGCCAACAAATCGAGCCAAAAATTTTTACTTTTCAAGATAAATTGAGTCAATCTTTGAAATATCGAATTCAATTGTCCCTACAGTGAATAACTCACAAATTAGTTACCTTACCTTTTTTTTCCAAAAGTTGCCTTACCTCTTTTCTTTTTGTTTTTACCAGGACGAGACATAGCAATTTTTGTTTTTACTCTGACTGGAGTAACTTCGAATTCTCGTAATCACATTCGGATGTGTGAATTTATAACTATATTAAAAAAAAAATTCCATCAACACACGTAATGAAATTTTGTGCAATTTATGTGAACACCGATATACGCAGAGCAAGCAAAATAAGAATTTGAGACTTCATTAATTAAAAAAAAAATATAAATATGAGGAACAGTATCATTTACCAAGATTGAACTCTTGTTGCTTTAATACCATAAAGGCAGTGTTTGTAAAGATAAAGCTCCTCAGATTTTTCATTATCAGAAGTTTGCATTCCATAGAGCATCTTCGTCTTCGCCATAGCGCTTGTGAACTTCCATGATTCTCACAGATTTCCAAATCCCACTACCTCCAATCAAATGAAGCAGCACAAGTGTTTCCTAGATGTGCTTTCAATTCGCAATCTGCACCAACATCAAGAGCACTGTCAGTGAAGGCCAAGGATATTCCAGTTTCTTTAGCACCATCTTAAAGCAGAGAATTATAAGTGCAATTGCATTATATGGGACTGTAAAAATTAAATGACTAACAAACACAACCTATGAAAATAAGGAACCTGCAATACTCTTTGAACAGGAGCAGCACCACGATAAAGTGGCAACAAACTTGGATGAATGTTGGCTGTCCTTCAAGAAATCATAGAACTTGGAGTAGAGGAAAATTTAATGGCAAAAATAATTCATTTTAATGTCAAAATACAATAGCACTTCTACCATTTAAAGATGATTCATATCTTGCAAGCTACATATTAAAATAAATGTATTTATCAAATGGCAAAAAAAAAAAAAAAAAAAGAAATGTATTTAACAAATTATTTATTGACCAACATTCTCATGCAATCGTAAATACTATAGCATAAACATTGCAGAACCAAGGTGTTATGAGAAGCAACAATTGCAGCCAAGTTATAAGCAACTCATTGGATTTCTTGCAATGTTTTGTTGGATATATGGCATTAGTAAGTGATTATTTATCAAATTTGAACGTAATAATTTAACAGAAAAATTGTATTTTGAATAACGTGAAATGTGTCAATATATTCTATGCAATGAAAGTTTCCAACAGGTATTATACGCTTATATTGGATTAAAAGTGAATGAGAAAATGAAGCTCAAAGCGAGTGCACTTTTTTTTTTTTCTCATTTAATCTTACATAATTTTTTCATTCAAAAGTCAATGTGATTTAATATTTTTTTTTTTTTACTTTAGAATTGAAAAAATAATGTCATTTTTCATGTAAAAGTCAATGTGATTTAATGTTTGTTTGACTTTAGAATTGGAAAAGTAGCATCTTTATTTACAAATTTAACATGCCATTTATGATTCAACAATGTCCCATGTTCCCTAACCTGTCTATAAAGTAACACGTTTTCATTTTGTTAAGTACACGAAAATCTCTTTAAAATATTTGCTTTCATTCTTTTTGAAAAAAAAAAATTTCCAAAATCTTTTCCTTCAATTTTTTTCCCCATTCATAGACAGGTTACTAGTCTAAGTTCCGGTGATAATTCTACATATGGTTCGATTCACCTACGTTGCCGTTGTATCCTGAGAGATGATTGTCATACGCGAGCAAATTTCGTCTTAAGGAAACTGTTCATACAGGTCTCAGTTTTTTCTTATACTCAAATTTTCCTGTTAAGGTTTACATACGTTTATTTCTTATTATATTTTTAATACAGTTTACATATTTAATTTATTTGTATTATGTAATTTTGTTATTTATTATTATTTACAATTTCTTATTAATAAATTCATTTTTTCCCGTACTAACGCGTATGTAACATGTTTCAATGCAAAACTTTTTAAATCATTCAATTTCAAAATTTGTTATGAGAAACAGAGGAGAGCACCACCACATTATGAATGCAACCGTCCTTTCTTTTTAGCATTATATATCCTACTTGGCATTGCAAGTGGCAAGTTCATATACATATTTTGTGGCCTAACAATTTTGAGATATATTTAGATTCTTTTATATTCATTTTAAGATTATTCATCAATACTAAGTTCCTAACCCAACCAAACCACAAACATCAAACCACAGCTTAGCTATAGTAACCTTACATCATACCTACCATGTTTAAGCTTTAAATTTTCAACATAGTACTCGGATGACGGTTAGCCCACCGTCCACAAAACACACACAACGACAGTTCCACGCGGTCAGAAACCGACTTGTCCACTTCAGAATAGCAAAGAAGCAAAATTCTCAATTGTGTTAGTAATAGTACATTTGACTAACCCATTAATGGAATGTTGAGAAACTTGGTAGGTAAAATGTTCACAAATGCTGCTGTAATGCAAACTTCAGGCTGCAATGCTTTTAGACTGCACAAACAGGCATCCATTAGTGCAACAAATGGAAAACAAGTTCCCTTCCCAGGAATGTAACTACTTATTAGAAGACTTTCTGAACTCTCTGAGCCCCAATGCTATCATTTGAAGATGATATTTTTGGATTTAAAAAAAATTTGATGGAACAACTTATACAACAGTATAGTAAAACAATAAGATCTTATTATCGCTTATGAATTGATAAGGTCTAAAATGAAATTTAGAAAGCAAATGCTCGATGAAATTGGTTAAGAAAATAACCTCTTCCATTTTAACTGCTTCCACTGCCATCATCAAAAAATAAAAGAAAATATAACAATTCAACAACAACAACAATACCCAAATTTAATCAACTCACAGAGTTCTATGATTTAGAAAGCTAGCATAAGAGAAGGATGTTAAGCTACCTTATCCTTGATTGATTTCCACAAATCCACATGAAATTGTTGTCATCAATGAACAAACACAAATCAATTTGGTTTGTGCCAGCGCATTGAAGCACATTTTGATAGAATAAATGACAGCTCTATGAACAATTCATGATCTCATAGTAAAATATAGTGAAGTTAAGCGCAAGTTCAAGATGGAGACTGTTCATGGTTGAAAGTAGGTATGTGTCTACAGTGGCGGAAACAGCCTAAATGAATAACGGGAACAAAAGTTCTTAATTTTAACAATAAAATTAGTACATTTAGATTTAAAAAAAAAGCCATAAACAAAACGATTTCAAAATATTGGTGTTAGCACACTAATCCCATATTGGAAATTTATAACATTTCCTTTTGTATTGTAACTATAAATAAGGGTCATTCCCTTTAGTTATTTTCAAGACTTAGTTTAAATATTTAATATATTTTTCCATTCTTATATGAATTATATAAACTCTAATATGGTATCAGAGCTGATAAAAGCTTGAACTCAATCGCGGATTCAACTCCGCGGTGAGTTGGCTGGGGGTTGCAGGAGCAGCACGCCCCGCCGGGGTTTGGGACGGAGCCCTGACAATTTTTTTTTTTTGAAGGAACTGCTGTTCATCGTCTTCTTCGTTAATCAAGTTCTCTTCCGCCTCTCTTGAATTTGTGCTTTTCGTGCTTTCTATCTTTGTGCAATGGCTTGGGGTGATGACTCGTTGCAATTTATTGGTGTTCGTTTAGATGGGAAAATTTTGGGTATTGGAGTTATGTGATGATTAATTTTTTTGAAGGGTAAAGGGCTGTGGGATCATGTTTCTGGAAAAGCTACATGCCCTAAGTTAGGAACTGAAAATTATGCTGAATTGTTTCATACTTGGGAGACTAATAACTCGAAAATTATCACTTGGATTAATAATTCTGTTGAACAGAGAATTGAGGTTCAATTAGCTAAATTTAAAACCGCAAAAGAGATTTGGGATTACTTGTCAAGATTATTTGTGCAAAATAACTTTACGGTTAAATATCAGTTGCAATCTGAAATTCGTGCTTTAGTACAAAATGATTTAGGGATCCATGATTATTTTTGTGCAATGACAGCTCTTTGGGATCGATTAGCATTGACAGAATCAGTTGAATTGCAAGCTCTGATACCATATTAGAGTTTATATAATCCATAAAAGAATGAAAAAATATATTAAATATTTAAACTCAAGTCTTGAAAATAACTAAAGGGAAGGACCCTTATTTATAGTTACAATACAATATGGGATTATATAAACTCTAATATGGTATCAAAGCTTGCAATTCAACTGATTCTGTCAATGCTAATCGATCTCAAAGAGCTATCATTGCACAAAAATAATCCTGGATCCCTAAATCATTTTGTACTAAAGCACGAATTTCAGATTGCAACTGATATTTAACTGCAAAGTTATTTTGCACAAATAATCTTGACAAGTAATCTCAAATCTCTTTTGCAGTTTTAAATTTAGCTAATTGAACCCCAATTCTCTGTTCAACATAATTATTAATCCAAGTGATAATTTTCGAGTTATTAGTCTCCCAAGTATGAAACAATTCAGCATAATTTTAAGTTCCTAATCCCATATTGGAAAAGTTTAAATCCACTACTGGCTATTGTGTTTCCTTGGGAGATTCACTTATCACATGGAAAAGTAAGAAACAAGATGTGGTTTCTCGCTCTTCCACTGAGGCAGAATATCGTGCTATGGCTTTTACAACCTGTGAGATTGTGTGGTTACGATGGTTGTTAGTTGATATGGGTGTCTCTTATAGTGAACCAACACCGATGTATTGTGATAATAAGAGTGCTATTCACATTGTGCACAACACTGTTTTTCATAAACGGACCAAGCACATTAAGATCGATTGTCATATAACTCGGTACCATCTTGAGAAAGGCACTCTTTCCTTGCCTTTTGTCTCATCTTCAGTGCAACTCGCAGATTTCTTTACAAAGGCGCACACCCTTCAGCGTCACCGGTTCTTCCTTGGCAAACTCTAAATGCTTATTGCATCACCATCGCGAGTTTGAGGGGGGATGTTAGCATATACCAATCCCATATTGGAAATTTACAAAATCTCCCATTGTATTGTAGCCTATAAATAAGGACCTTTTAGTTGTTTTAATATATATAATTTTCAAATATTTAATACATTTTCCATCCCTCTGTTATGGATTATGTAAATTCTAATAGTATTGATATTTTTTGTACATTATCTTTGATTCAATGGATATTTTCCCAAAAATACTAGGATGTTACATTTTCTTTTTAACATAAATCATTTCATTAATAAATAATTGCAGTTATAACGGGTTCTACATCATATTCCTTATTGATATTACAAATAAAACTCACTTTTAAGGAGACTCTTGCTAATTTATATGTAAAAAAGTTACCGATTCTTGGAATAAATATACAAGGGGCATTATGACAATTAGAAAGCAATTCTCGGATATTTATGATAATATTCATCACTTGTTGATGAATCAGTGCCTTTTCGTAAATTGCTTTCACTACCAATTTTGAGTCTGATTCAATAATACAGTCATTCCAATCTTTATCTTTAGCCCGTTTTAAAACTTTATGAATTGCAAGTGCTTCTAAAATTAAAGGATCTCACGTATATTGAAATTGCTAAATTCTCCTATCTACTGCCTCACATTATTAATATATTGAAACTGCGTATATTAGGATGTTACATTATTGATCTAGATCAATTTCCTTCGAATCAACATGATTCACATACAAAACTTTAGAAAAGGCAAAAACGCAACATGCTCATCAAAAGATGAGAAATTTTGTCCTTATTGCTTAATGATTTGAGGTCCTGAGTGGTTTAATATGAACGGAGGAGGGTGAAAGGTAAATTGAATTTAAACAAGGATAATTTATTTTATATTTCTAAAGTTATATCAAATCTCCTCTCAGGTTCTTCAATGTCGGAAAATCTTTTCGATGTTTAATCTGTTATGCTAACCGGTCTTTTCATCCAATTTTTGCTCACTATTCTGTTAGTCAACAGATATGGTCAACTTTTTTTATCTTATAATTTTTAATAAGACCATACTACCCCTCTTTTAATTTTAATTTTTGATAATAATGATAATAACAAAATTAAAAAATAAGAAGAATGAACAACTCGACAAACCAACTCCTTGCGCCTTCCATCAGACTAGGAAATCACGGCGACCATGATTATGCCTTCATTCACATCGATTGGTGAGTGGAGTAGTGTTGGGTTGCAAACGAAGAAATGACGTTCCCGACGGAAGCTGCGTTGATGGAGAACTAATGGTTTGTGACTAGACTAGAGAGCAACGGTGGTCACGACGAACAGAGAAAATGGAGATAGAGTCGGCGATGGCAAGGTTGGCTTTGTTACAAGTTCGAGGTTGGTCGATTTCATCAGCAAAAATGGTCGATTTCACTAGTGGGTTGTCACATGTTCGTGCCTAATCTTTAATTTGTAAGACAAATTCGAACAAAATGTTTTTTTTTTTTGCAGTAAATTCAACAAAAATCCAAACTCATAAACTTGAACATTGCAAAATAGAGATAAGTAACGAATACTGTCACCGGAAACTCGTTTGATGACAAAGGGATTCTGCGCTGCATCTCATATCCATAAATCCTTTTTGCAATTTCTTTCTTTGGTGATATGAGAGGAGAGGAGAGGAGAGGAGCCAAAGAGGGATTGAAAAGGGGAAATTATTAAATTAAATTTTAGTTCTATAAAAATGGCTTGCCGTGGATTTTATTTTGTTGAATCTTGATTTGCTTGTTGTAATTTCTTTTTCTGGGTTTTTTATTCGTAAAAAAATTCTCTAAAATGCAAATTGAAAATAGAATATTCTTAAAAAACTTAATTACTATTTTATGTTAACTCCAATCATTTTTTAAATTTCAATTTTTAAATAATAAAATATTAGTACTTTTATTTACTTATAAATTATTTTAATTATTTATTTACTACAAATAAAAATAAATTTATTATAAATACACATATGAATATTTTATTTTAATTTTATTAATATTAATACTATTTAAATTATCAAAATTAATTTTTTTTAATTTTTATTAATAAATAAATATAATAACATTAAAATAAATTTTAATACTAAATATTATAGTTCAATAAAACATCACAATAAAATGTTTATAATTATTTTAATTTAAATTTATTTTATAAATTAAAAACTTATACCTAATTAACTAATAATAATATTAATAGTAAAGTAAAAAAAAGCATTTAAAAAATAATAAAATATTATCAAAAACTAAAATGCAGATTCATTTTTTGGAGGCTCAATTTCATTCTTTAAATTTGTAATGTCAATATGGAGACCCATTGGAGTTGCAAAAATGCATTTTAGAGACCTATTGGAGTTGGCCTTAGGAAGGAAAGGAAGGAAGGTGTATTCTTTTTTTCCCCTTATTTATAATAATAATTATATTATTATTATTATTATTATTAAAAGTTAAATCAAATATATATAAAAAATTAAGAAGGATCAAATAGCATATTAGTTTAAACTTTATGGACCTAGAATAAATATAATACAAAGGGTGTTTTAGCCTTTTTAATACTATGTGAAATGAATAAAAATTAGACGAAAAAATCAGACAGTTAAATAATATAAAAATTGAAGGACCAGTAATTAGCTTTCTAAAAGAAAGGATCTGAAAACAGATTTGATACCGTGGAGACATAAAAGAAATTAGCCCTTTATCGGATGTCCCGAAGGGACAAAGAAATTAGCCCTTTAAACAATTGAAAGAAGTGCTTTATAGTCATTGGAGTTTTTTTTTTTTAAGTGAAAGTGTGACTTTTGCCACCACCAATAGCAATTTAGTTTTTGGAGTTTTTTTTTTATCAAAAAAAAAAGTCTTTGGAGTTCTTTTTTTCAATTTTTTAATTTTAGTAAATTATATTAATAGTCTGAATAAAAAAAAAAAACCACATCCATCTATTAAATCAATTTAATCTAAAACGCCAGAGTTAGGGCTGTAAACGAGCCGAGCCGAGCCGAGCCGAACACTGGGCTGTTCGAGCTCAGTTCGTTTATTTGACGAGCTCGGCTCGTGAGCTCAAGCTCGGCTCGTTTATGAATCGAACGAGCTCGAGCTCGGCTCGTGAGCTCGATAATTTCCGAGCCGCTCGAGCTCGGCTCGTGAGCTCGAGCTCGAAAGCTGGTTAAGAGCTGTTCGCGAGCCTGTTCACGAGCTCGAGCTCGTTTACGAGCCTATTCGAGCTGTTCACGAGCCTTTTCAAGCTCGTTCGCGAGCCTGTTCGCGAGCTCGAGCTCGTTTACATATAAACGATACAGTTCGCGA
>CATIWJ010048821.1:0-26607 GCA_949640765.1 Croton laevigatus | reverse complement strand
AAACTAATTTATATATAAAATAATTTAAAATTATGGAATAAATTTAGCAATCAAATCCCTAAATGATTTCCTAAATTTTCTTTAATTAAAATATTTTATTAAGGAAATAATAAATAATCACGGAAAAACTTAATTTTTTTTAAAAAAAAAATCTTATTGATATGGTTTATAGAAAAAAATTCCATTAAATTTTCTTGATTATTTCCTAAATTTTCTTTAATTAAAATATTTTATTAAGGAAATAATAAATAATAAATGGATTTTCCTATTTAATTAGGGAATAAATTTAGCAATCATCCTATTTAATTAGGGAATAAATTTAGTAATCAAATCCCCTAATTAAGTTAATGAAGATATTTTTAATTTTAAAAATTAACTTATCCTTTTTTTTTTATGAATGTATTTATTAGATTAAAATCTGATAATTAATTGTTATTAACTTTCCTAATAAGAACTGTATTAATTAAACTAAAAGTCAAACTACTTATTTAACAATTTTCATGTTATTACCCTTTTTAACATTTTTGGTTTTGCTTTTTATATATAATAATATAATAGATAAAGGGCTCCCTTTTGGTGTGAATCTATTGAGAAGAATTCTTGAAATTTCTTATTGCTGCCAGTTTTGTACTGAAACCGAAGATGAACTGCACATTTTCTTTAGGTGTGATTTTGTCAAAGCAATCTGGTTTGCCTCTCCTTTCTGTCTTCGAATGGATATGATTCAAGATAATTCTACTACTACTCTCCTCACGAATTAATGAAGATAGTTAATTTGGATGGAAAAAATTGGAGAAATGAAGCATTACTTGCTTCCTTTTTGTGGGCCATTTGGAAACATAGAAACGTTGTTGTATTTGAGAGTAGAAAGCAAAATTGCTATGAAGTGATTAGGTATGTTGTTGATTATTGGCACGAGTTTATTGAGGTTGTGCAGATTCATCCTGCGGTTACATCTAGCATGGATACCAGATACAGTCATGGTCTCCGCCAAGAGATGGAATTCTAAAAATCAATGTTGATATTGCTCTCGTTGATGATCTTGAATTGATAGAGATTTTAAGTTAAATTAAGTTGGAGTTGATGCAATATTTGCTAACAAATAATTGCAACAACAATTTCATATAGAACTGTAGTTGTTCAAAAAATTACAATGAACAATATACCTCTTCAAATTCTACAAAGTTACAATTTCACTTTTTCTTGGATGCAATGAAATGGAGGGGAGAAGTGGATTATACATCTCCATTTTACAAAGGCAATGAGTTCAATGGTATAGCTCTTTTTAAGGTGGGTATTATTGGAGTTAAATTTGTAAATTTGAGTGCGAAATTAATTTTAGTGTAAAAATAAGAATTTTCCAAAAATACGGAATGAAATTATTTTTTATCTGTGACTCTACCAAATGCTTTTATTAATTTTTTTTTACAAAGGTTAGGAATTTAATTAAATGAAGTTGATCGCAAGAAATTTGGGATTTGACTCAATAAAAGCCCATTTAGAATTGGCTCGAAACATTAACGAAATGAGTTTTCAAGCTTGATTAATAAATGAGCCGAGTTTCATTAAAAAAAATAATAAATTTGTCTTTTTGAGCTTGATTTTATGTATATAAAAATATTAATAAAAATAAAAAATAAAAACAATGCCATTTTGATTTATCAAGTCTAACTCAAATTCGAATCAAATACGTTTGAACTAATTTGAGTTTGAGTCCCAAGTGAGCTTAAACTTAACTATGTTACATATGAGTCAAACTTGAGATTGATTCTTAAAATCTAATCAAGCTAAAACTCGAGCCAGGTTAACATTTTCCAAGCCCCCGCTAAATAAAATCAAAGTTGAGTTTGATTTGGCTTGTTTTTATATTAGTAATAAAGGCTTTATCAAATGCTTAGCGCATCTCTAATGCAACACAATATTACTTTAGTTAACATGACACATTAGAAAAATGAAAAGAAAAATTAAAAAAAAAAAAACTCTTGCAATATTATTGTCTATTTAGGGTGTGTGTCTGCTGAAAGAATTAAAAAAAAAAAAAAAACTCTCCAATATTATTATCTATTTAGAGTGTGTGTCTGCTATTGTTTTAAAAAAATAAAAATGTGACAAATAAGACTTGTATTTGTAAAGGCATGTTAAACAGTCTAACTCACCACCGATCGTTGCCCGAGATCACCATTAATTGACACACCTCCATCCGGCAAAACCAATGCCACCTTTCTCAACTCTAGTTGTGATAACTATTGTTGGTAATCGAGGGGGAAAAAAGTGGCCTTCAAAGTTTTCAAAAACTTTTAAGTGTGATTTCGAGGGGTCCAACAGTCAGTTGCGAAATCCAATGACACATATTAATCCCATTTGATGAGTACTTTATTTTGATGTGTGTGTATATATATATATATATATATTTTGTTACTAATTACAGCCATTTTCGGCGACCAAGATTTATAGGAAACCAAACAAATTTTTTTTTTCATTTTTTGGCCAAACAATGCATAATTCATCAGAGATAAGATATTATTTAGATTCCTCAAGTTGATACGATTCTAAATAATCTTTTACTTCGTTCCTCCCACTGCCTCAAATGGGAGATGAATTGTTAGTGAAAAGTGGTAGTTTAGTCCATGAACTAACGAAGAAGATGCACTATCGTTTATTGAAAAAGTTGCGTTTTAGTCATTAAACATATGAAGAAGATGCATTGTTATAAAAAAAAAAAAATACAGAATGATTTTGCATAATAACAAAAGATAAAGAGGCATTTTTTGTCCAAGTATATGGTGAAACTATATCTGGAAGCAGATTGTGCTGATTCGGGTTGGCCTAAAAAGATAGCCTAAGGGTTAAACCCCTCCTCGGTAACAAAAAAGGCAATTTTGTCTTTTTAATAGAACCAAACAACAAAAAGAAATGGTTATCGGACAAAAGGAGCGGTTAAATATTATTATCAGTCAGTGACATCATTGCCTAACTTTTAAATCCAAAGACTTAAAAAGTAGGTTAATCTTTTTTTTATCGTGCCTTACCACTAGGCCATCTTTTGGGCTTCAAAAAAGTAGGTTAATCTAATACTTAGAGGCCTTAGAGTAATTATTTTCTATTCAAAATAAAAAATAATTATTTTAAAGAAGTGTATTTTGAAAATAGCATAAATGTAATGTGACAAAAGAGAAAATTAATAGAATATTTAAAATTTTTTGGACATATGGATCTAAAAGCATAACAAACCAAAAGTGATACATTTTATAGAATAATATTTAAAATCCATGAACCTGCGGTCTGCATAGTTCTTGACTTTGAACAGAACAATCAAATTGAACTGAAACTAGTAAAAAACACCATAAAAAGAAATTGAATCGGAATCAAAATTTTTTAAAACGTGGGTATGGTTATGGTTCGTTACTAAAACAGGAATTGAAATTAAGAAATAGAATCAAGAACCAAAAACTGAAAAATTCTATAAGTAATAAACCAGTTACCGAAATAAAAAATTAGTAACCGAATCAGATTCGAAGATCAAGACTCGAATCTGATTTCAAATTTCAAAGAATTCGATATACTAATTATAGTTACGATTCATGATAGGAGCCAACCTAAAACTGTAATGGCTGACCCCTACTTTAGATTATCTGAACTCACGTAACCCGTGGTAATTCTAATTTTTTTTAAAGGGTTGAAAAGAAAAACGCAAAGTTGAAACGTAGTCGTTCCGCATGAGAAGTATCTCGTTCGTGCCCTACCATTACCATGCTTTGTTACTAATATTGCTTTGCGTTTCTTCCTAATCACTGGGATGCCCTGACCTTTATGTATACAACCAAACTGGCCGCCGACCTCCGCAACTACCAGTTCCTTTAATCCGTTACCGGTCAGTCACTAACCGAAAGGCGGTCGCAGACAGACCTAGATCGCTGGTTCTCCTTACACGCCTATGCTCCCAACACAACTTCCGATCGAGGAAGAAAAATTCTGAAAATCGTGCGATTTTATTGAAGTTTGAACCTTTCAGGTTTTGATATCGTCACCCACTCTTGCGTTAGAGAAATTCTCTCCTAGGTATCAAATGGTGGCTTACTTCCGCAGCCTCTCTACTAGAGCAAATCTCGTGAGACGACAATGCCATCCGTCGTTTAGTTTCATTCTTCATGATGATGATCGCAAACGCAGTTCAATTGACGAAAGTCCATCACCTCTGCAAGGGACGAGTAATAGTTTATTGCAACAGAGGGGTTTCACGAGTGGGTTTATTAATAATTCATCCAAATACGGTGGCTTTTTTCTAGAAGGAAGAAGAAGCTATGATTTTCCTCTTTCACCAAGCATCATGTCACCGTTTTCCCGGTATATGTCAACGGCAGAGTCGGAGAAAATTGAACTAATGAGTGATGTTGCTGATGTTCTTACTGAGACTACTGTTCAAGCTGTTTCAAACCCTGCAGTGAATGAGGTTGCGGTTGCTGCTGCTGATTCTTTTTTCCCTATTGCTCTTCTTCAGCATGTTATTGACAACATTCATTGTTTTACAGGATTGAATTGGTAAGTAACTGTTTCCCATGTTTTCTTGTAGAAAGTTCATTGCATTGTTAAAGTACTTTAGAGCTAATTAATGCTAATTGCATGAACTATGAGAAATCTTTGAACTTTTTAGTGTAGATATAAATATATTTAACAAGTAAAATTAATTAGAGTTTACTCTGATTCGATTTAGTTCTCTCTATTTCCTTCAAATAGTTTGGAGTCCCATCATCTGGTAGAAAAATAGAAAATTAAATTAGTTCATATGTGGAACTGGTTTAAATTGAAGAAACGTTGATTTGGGCATCTGCTTGCATAATGATGGGGAAGCTGTTTTGCATTTTAAATATAAGATGTATTAAGTTCACGCCTCTTCAAATTTTTTAGTGCCGTGATACCTTTTTTTTTTTTAATGTGTTCTCTTTTTCTTTGTTCCTTTCTTTCAGGTGGGCTTCAATAATTGTAACTACTGTTTTGATTCGGACTGCAACAATTCCACTTCTGATAAATCAACTGAAAGCAACATCAAAACTCACTGTATGTTGTTTTACTTGCGGCTGTATTTTGCTTTTCCCTCCTGCCTTATTCAGTTTACAATTTACATTGTTGAATGGTTTTGTTGATGACTTCATTCCATTTCAACTAGGAAATTGCTTATTAATCTGATTCTTTGTTTTGATATTTTATGTTCTACTTATCTTTTGACATTGTCCTCCCATTATGATTTGGTAAATATATATGATATATCAGTGTTTATTTTCTGTTTTCCAGTCATTTTCCATGGTGTCAAACATCTATATTTTCGTCCTGTTAGTCTATCTTTTTTCCTTTAGTTTAATGGGTATATTTGCATTAGAGGTATCGGAGATGTGAAATATTATATGCTGTGATTATTGTGCTACTATTCAGTAAAGCAAAATGAGAATTGCTGGTTGTACTCATGTTGTTATGTGCTTTAGTTATTGCTGGCATATTTTTTGATTTCGTTGCAAAATTGTTCTTTTTTTTATCCTTCTCTCATATATCAGCAATCATGTGTATTTTGGCAGCTCATGAGGCCACGCTTGGAGGAGCTTAAGCAAGAGATTGATAAAGTATGATATTTTGCCCTTCTTTAATTATCTTCTCATTCTAATAAATATTTCCCGTAGAGCTTTCTTGATTCATATTTATTGGAACAGTGGAACTAGACATCTTCATTCCTTGTTTTGGGTTCATGTTTTGAACCTGTTGTGTTATTCTCTTACTTTCTTCATACTCAACAAGATGCATAATTATGTGACTTTGGTAGAGTTTTTTATTTTGTAAATGCAATGGAGTAAGCTTGTGCTACCTTCTTACCAATCAACCCTGTAGTTTGTGAAGCTTTGCAAATTTTAGAATCTGGTGTGTTACACTTCAAATTCAAAGTATTTTTGCATTATCTATATTGCTCTGTATTTAGTCAATCCAACTAGTTTGGGACTAGGCTTTGTTATTGTTGTCTATTGCTTTGTATTTAAAGAATACAGTCTGTAGAATTTTAGAATCTGGTCTGTTACACTTCAAATTCAAAGTATTTTTGCATTATCTATATTGCTCTGTATTTAGCCGACCCAACTAGTTTGGGACTAGGCTTTGTTGTTGTTGTATATTGCTTTATATTTAAAGAATACAGTCTGTAGAATTCTGGTTCTGGTTCTGGTTCTGCTTCGTCAATTATTTGCGGTGATCTTGTATTCAATTCTTACATAAAAAATGATATCCAAGAAACTTGGGAAATAATTCTTTTTAATTATTTCAAACCTCTCTCTCTCTATCTCTCTCTCAGAGTATCGACCCAGAGGCAATGCTTGAAGGACAAAAACGAATGAAGTTGCTCTTCAATGAGTAAGCAACTTTTCAATGTACTTGTAAGGGAAATCAATTGCAATTGAGTTTGACCCATTATGAGTTGGATTATTTCCTGTCATGCATTAATATCCTATACAAACTTCAAAGTTCTGGCGTTTTTGAACTGTATTAGATTTACTGCTTCAATGTTATATCCTTTCTGGTAATTAAAATCCACTCGGTGAATATTGTTGGTATCCAGCGGTGAATGAAAAACAAATGTGATTGTTTAATCGAAAAAAAAATGAAAGAGTAAATTATTGATTAGAGGACTTCAGGTCTGGTATTAAAGTAAGCTTTACTAGTGAGCTCAGTTGATTTATTGCTGGTTATAATAGATTCCTTCCTCTGTTGGTGCCTGCTTCATTTAGATAGGATCTACTTTAAATATCTATCTACTTTCAATGTCAGGTTTTAATATAAGATATTTGCGAAGCAATTTGCTACTAAACTAAATAAACTTGATTTCCGTGGAGATGCATTTACGCATTAGTTATAGTCATATTATACGACAAGTGTGTGCTTGGCTTAACCTTGAAAGCTCTCAATCTTATTGAGTGAATTTCTGAGATAAAACCAAGTGCAAATGGGTTTTCAACCTATCTAGGATCATTTGTGCCTTCTCAATTAATATGTTAATGAAAATGGTTCCAGTTGTGATTGTTAATGTACCTCTCCCTCATTTTCAATAATTGTAAGTTGATTAAGTATTTACTCCTAATTTTGTCTCTGTTTATCTTATATTTTTAAGCTTCTGATTTTTAATCGCAGATACGGTGTGACTCCTTTCACTCCAATGAAGGGTCTGTTTATTCAAGGCCCTCTCTTTGTCTTTTTCTTCCTGGCAGTAAGTTGTATATCTGAACGTTTCCTCTTTTAAATTATTAGTATTGAATACTTGCTTAAAATGAGGAATATGAGATTTAAATATTAGATTGATCTTCAGTCCTCACAATTAAATGCTGCTATATGATGATGTGCTTTCTCAGATTTCAAACATGGTAGAAAAGGTGCCCTCCTTTAAAAATGGTGGAGCATTTTGGTTTGTTGATTTGACGACTCCAGATACTCTATACATCTTTCCAGTGTTGACAGCCTTATCTTTCTGGATAACAGTTGAGGTAGGCCCCTGTTTGGTCGAGAAACCGGACAAATGTTTAATTGTGTTTTTTTCCCTGTTCTGACTATTTTTCTTGTTTTACACCTTGTTATGTTGTGGCACTTTTCGAGCCAATTGTTTACAAAGTACTTGTATCCGTTCTTTCAGTGCAATCTGCAAGAAGGTTTGGAAGGAAATCCTGTCGCTAGCACCATGAAAAATGTATCTAGGATCTTTGCTGCTGTTACAATTCCGTTAACTGCGACTTTTCCCAAGGTAATTTTGTGATCTCTTGTGCCCTGGGCTATAATGTTCTTTGACATCTCTCACATCACTCTGTTTTATTTCTCTTGCGTTGTTTGTACATGGCTGCATGCTATTGTAAAATCTTGTATAGTTTGTCACTTTGCAATACCGCATGCACACATTTATGAGATTGTACCTTTCTCTTGCTGAATGTGGTCAAAAAATTTAGACTCAGCTGCTCAGAATATGAAATATGGAGGAGTTTGTACTTTGTAAGGGCACTTGAACTGTCACGAGCCTGACTGTGGGAGAGAAATTTTGTGTCATCCTTCCACCTTCAAATTCCTGACCGGAAACCCCATATTGTTTCTGTTTCATCACTGCATCTAATACAACAACAACAAGCCTTATTCCCAAACAAGTTGGGGTCAGTTGTATGGATCCTCCAATGGTTAACTTCACCAAACATAACTATAGCATTCACCTCAAGCCTTAGGTTCCTTCCATGACTTGGATTTTATGCCTCCATTCAAGACTGTTATTTGCCAAATCCGCATCGATATCTAAGGCTTGTAAATCTCTAGCTATCACCTCATTCCAAACAGTCCTAGGTCTTTCTCGACCTATTGGCTCCCTCGACCATCAAATTCTCACATTTATGAACTGAAGCATGTGGAGACCTCCGTACAACATGGCCTATACCATCTAAGTCTTCCTTCGCTTGCCTTATCACCAACTTTCCCTACGTGGACTTTCTGTCGAATATGTTCATTTCTAATTTTGTCCAATCTTGTATGGCCATATATCCATCTTAACATTCTCATCTCCGTCACATTCACCATTGCATCTAATAGAAGAGATTAATAGTAGCTGCATATAAACTTGTAGCCAACTCAGAATGAATGCAAGTATTTCATTCCCTTCTCCTTTGTTTGCAGGCAATATTTTGTTACTGGATTACATCCAACTTGTTCTCACTAATTTATGGCCTTGGTGAGTCCTCATAATTTATAATTTACGAGCAATCAAAGTTTGCAATTGCAATTTGAACCATTAAAATGTTTAATTTCCAGTTTGAGTTTATTGTTGACAAGTTTAAGCATTTGATTATACTTTCAGTGCTTAAAGCTCCTGGGGTAAAGAAGGCGCTGGGTATTCCTGAAATACCTGTTCCTCCACCCGGCGCTGCTTCTCAGTCTTCCTTCAGTCTTTCTGCAGTACTCAAACAAGCTCAAGCTCTGGCAGCAAAACAGCAAGCTGCTGCATCATCACCTGTTGAGCCATCATCAAAGATTTCAGATCAAAGAATATCTTCATCTTCAGTAATTAGTCAGAGGCTTAAAAGTTTAGAGAAACAAGTGAAGGGGAGGAAGAAAAACAAGAAGAGGTAGGAGAGTCGAACTAATTCAATCCCCAGAAGTGAGATTTCAGTATTATTACAGCAAACAAATGTAGTATTAGTTATATTCTTTATTTTGCGGAAAAAAGGAGCGGCGGGGGGATGATAGTCCTGTTAAACTAGCACTGGCCAATATCCTGTTATTTCAATAATAGAGGATAATGTGACTGCTGATATTTTTGGTAATAGAACAATTCTATGTAGCTTAGCTGCAAAATCAAAATGGGACTAGTAGTGCTTGTTGCACAACTTTTTCCAGATTTATAGTTATGGAATACATTTATAGGAGAATGGAAGTTGACAATTTTGTTGGTTAGACAGATATATCAAGGCTTTAAATTTTATTTTGTACTTTTGGAAATTATAACATTAATTTTTGAGTTATTGGATTTTAATATACGATTTATTACTATTGTTGTTGTTTTTGTTGGGGCAAAGGTGGTGGTTGTTTAGTTGGTACTCAAATCAAAACATGACATTTGACAATCAAACTAAAAATTGTTTCAGTTTTGCATCACCATCGTATACTCCTGAATAATGTAGGTGTATATGTGGGATATTATTTCAAATTGAGGTTTAAAAATCAATTTAAAGTTAAACATGGACCATTAAACGGACATAGGTGACAAAAAATTGGGAGCTAATCTGAAAAATCAAATTTTCTTTTTTTAATTATGTAATTTTCTTCTTCTTTCAATTGTGGTCTTTTCGCATAGTTGTGAGATACTATTGTTTTTGCATTGTTTATTTAAGTTTTTCTCTTAATGGACTCAATTAATTTGGCGCATTTGAGTTCATTTAAATATAAATATGGGAAAATGATAAATTTGGTGTCTGGACTTTATAAAATATTTTATTTTGGTGTCTCATTATTTTTTTAAATGGTGTCTAAATTCGTAAAACTAATTCAATTTGATGTTTTTTGTTGATGTGTCTCACTCCAATCCAAATAAAATGTCTCATCATATTTTAATTTGGTGCTTAATCTTTATAAAATATTTTAATCTTATAAAATATTTTAATTTAGCGTCTCACTTTGTTTTTTAGATGCTATTTATGGCGATGAACGGACAAAGGGTATTTTAGCACTATTTCACCTTCATCATGATGAATTTATAATTTTTTAGGAAAAAATGTAATTTTTTTAATTTTATAAGTTCCAAATTCGCTACTAAAATCGTTTCATATTCTTTTCACAGAAGAGCTGTTAGAAATTGTATTTGAAATTTATGAGTGAAAAAAATACAAATTCTTCTAGAGTAAACAATAATCCATTTAGTAAGTTTAATTAGATAATTAGCTAAAGAATCCATGAAAAAAATGGAATTATTTTAACCGAAGTACGAATTAGTATAATAAAATTAAAATACAAGGATAAAAGTACTATATTTTTAGAAAGGCAAATGCAAAAAAACTCCATATGTTTTGACCAATCATACAAAAAGCTCCCTGTCTTTTTTTTTTTCAGACTAAAAAGTGCCTACGTTATTTTTTAATTGACAATAATGACCTTTTATCTATTTTTTCTGTTAAAAATAACGGTTGAAGGACCAAAATGTAATTTTTATAGGCCATTTTTCAAAACTGAAGAATTAAAGGACTGAATATATATTTGCCAAACTCTTCTTCTTTCTTCAGATGCCATAACTGCCGCCGTTTGTTCTTGGGTCACCAGAAACAGTATTTTCTGGAGACAAGGTATACATCAACGAAAAGCCCACACTGCAAGGAGTCTAGATCTGTGATCATATTCGCCGGACATGGTCGGATCTGCCCGAAAAATGCTTAGAAAGCTTCGGTCGCGACTTTCTCTCTCTAATTTCAGTCCGGCCAATTCTAAACTTCCAAATCCGGCAACCAATCAACACAAACTCTACATCAAATTGAAGCTTGAGAAGAGAGAATTCAAGATCTACCTTCGAAATTGACAGAAAACTGCCGGAGCTCACTGGATAATCAAGAAAACCAGTTCGGCTGTTTGAACGTGATTTTCGTTTCGGCAACAAGACTTACATCATTTGAAAGCTCTCGTCGATAGGAATCCAGAACTGCCCTCAAAACCTTTGTTCGACCACCATAGCAGTCGGAAAAGCTTTCGAAAACCGGTTGAAATTAGAGAGAGAAACATCGCGACCGAAGCTTTCTAAGCATTTTCCAGCCAGATTCGGCCATGTCCGGCAAATATGATCACAGATCTAGACTCATTGTAGTGTGGACTTTCCGTTAATGTATACCTTGTCACCAGAAAATACCGTTTCCGGTGACTGAAGAACAAACGGCAACGAGGTGGTATTCTGAAGGAAGAAGAAGAAGAAGCCAAATCTCCATTCAATCCTTTAATTTTTCAGTTTTGCAAAAAGGTCCATAAAATTTTGATCATTCTATTGTTATTTTAACAAAAAAAAAAAAAAGGCAAAAGGAGGAAAATGTCAAACGGAAATATAAAATGGGAATTTTTTTTTCTAAAGAAAAAGGGAGATTTTTGTAAGTTTAGTAAAAACACGGAGTTTTTTTTCTATTATCCCTTTTTAGAATTAGAGAGACAAAACAAAATAATTAAACACACTTTAGGTATGATTTTGTAATTTTACCTATTCATTTATTCCATTAGCACTCATCTTCCTCGAAGCTAGGCTTTAACATTGTTCCAGTTTCCAAACTTGAGCGAAAAGCGCCATGGCGCTTGACGTTACAGCCTTTGAAACCATAATTCCCTCTCGTTTCATCTCATTCACAATCCCTTACCCAAATTTTCCTAACCAACTCCTCCGAATCGCCGTTCTTGATTCACCTATCCAACCCACTGACTCACCTCGAGCGGCTGCGCTTGTTGTCCCTCAAAATCGCGAATCTGATTGGATATTTTCCACCGAGTTCGGTCATATACAGCTTCTCCTGTCCACTACTGGATTCTCGCGTCTCATATTGATCGGTAAAAATCCCATTGATGCCCCTAACTCGTTCTTCATTTACAACAAGAAAGATAGTGATGCCCATTTTGCACAAGTCCTTGCAAATAACTTAAAGTCTCTTCTTTTTGCTTTATCTCCTAAGGTTTCTGTTCAAAGTTGCAACTTTGACATACCCATTGTAGACTATGAAGACAATGTAGTTTCTAGTGTTGTTTTAGAAAAATGTGTTGGGGTTTTAGTTGGTGAGATGCTTGTTGAAGATGTTGAGATTGAGAGTGGCAGTGAAGTAAAGGATAACAGCAGAAAACGAGAGTTTAGGAGGAGACTGAGGTTTAAAAGAATGCCAAACTTGATTCAAACAGAGATTCCAATCGTGCTAAAACCAGATTTTTCTTTGGATTGTATAAAAATTGGTGAAGTAGAGTTTAGGCCTGATATTGGAGTTTTGGTGCTTCCATATTTGATACCAATGGTAGCTGGTCTATCCTTACTTAGTTTTCCTATTGGGGATGAGATTCTAAATGGGTTGAAGCCTAAAGCTTTGTGTTTAGGAGTTGGGGGTGGGGCTTTGCTCAGTTTTTTGAGGACCCAATTGGGTTTTGATGTTTTTGGTGTGGAAATGGATGAAGAGGTTTTAAGGGTTGCAAGGCAGTACTTTGGATTGGAAGTTCGGGAAAATCAAGTTTTTGTTGGAGATGCAATTGCATTTTTAGAGATACTTGCTAGTCGTGGTAGTTCTTCAAGTTTGGTTCCCGGTGAAGTTGTGGAAGATTATTTAAAACGTGCAACTGGCTTTGATGCTAAGTTCGATGTTATTATGGTTGATTTGGATTGCTGTGATGCAAGGACTGGTATAAGTTCTCCACCATTAGAGTTCATTCAGAGACATATTCTTTCAGCTGCAAGTTCTGTTCTCTCTGAGTTTGGAATTCTTATTATGAATGTGATTCCTCCAAGTAGATCATTCTACGATACTATTTTAAATAAATTCCTGGAGTTTTTTCATGAATTATATGAAATTGATGTTGGAAATGGAGAGAATTTTGTTCTTATTGCCAAAATGGTGCCATTAACATCTTCAGTCAGGAAGCGCGACTATGCTTTTATCCAGAAATTAAGGGATGTGATTTTAGGAAAATATATAGATTCCATAAGGAAAGTTGAACGCTAGTGATCTATAGATGCTGGCATTGCATTTTGATTCCAAAGGCAAACGGTGCTTCAGAGAGAAATGATGAAAATTCACTATTCCAGTTTTCAGGTTTCCTAATCAATGTGACGGACAAAGGCTGGTTCGCCGTATGTGATCTTTGGTGGATAACAAGGCTAGAGAATTGCTTCTACCTGATATGTCAATCATGAACTCCTCCCCATTGTGAAGGAGAAATTGTTTTATAATCCTGGTAATGTTATTTGTTTACTGCATTGTACAGTCTACTGCTTGACAACCTTTTTTGTTAGCCTTTACTTCCCCTTCTTTTTGTATCTTCACTTTTCTGATGAATAATGAATTAATCATGGCATCCAGCTTAAAGAGAACTTCGAAAATGGGAAGGAAATGTGGAAATAGTTACTTAAATTCTCATAATGCTATTTCATAATGTTAATTTGTTTTAGCAATTTATCTCAGAGACTAACTCTGAAGTTTGAACTATATAAACCGATTCTCATCTGCTTGCTTTGTGCTTCAGCATGTCTTGTAATTGACAAAAGCTTGCATTTCTTGGCTAATAGTTTGTATTTGTGTGTTTCTCACTTTCAAACTTACATTGTTCATGCTGCTTTGTCGGCAATGGGTTTGCATCTGTTGAAGTATTTGGTTTTTGTTGATCACTGCCAGTAATCACCTCAACCATTTCGGAATCAGATTTAGAGGAATTTTTCGTTGTTGCTAGTTGAGATCTTTCCTTCATTTCCTTGCCTTTACCCCAAAGCACCATATATAATCCACACACGATCAACCCTGCTCCTAATATGCTGCCACAAGGAAGAAAGTGCAACAGATTAATGTGAATAGAGATCCATCTTAGAATTCTTTCTCTCTCTGCATTGGGGGGATGTAGTGCCAAAAGATGTTAATATTGGGGGACAAATATGAATAATTCATACCTTCCTAGGTGCATCTTCTCTTTCAGTACCAAGGCACTGACGATTGCTGTGAGCATAAGTGAGAGAGGATTAAAATTAGCCACAAACACCGGCCCTCTGATTTGCACGCACCAAGCCATTAGTACCAATACAATGCCAGCGACCACAGTCCCCTGCAGAACCTAGTCCAATAACATGAAAAAGATCCCAAGGAAGTTTTTATGGAACTATAATAGTAATTCAGTTCACTGAATTATTGGTTACTTGTTGGAGAGTATGTCCATGGTTACATTATAGAGTTCCCACGTCCAAGCATGTGAATTTAATGTCGACAGAGTTCTGTTTGCATGCTTTGTGGCCTAAAAATTAGTTTTGTGCCAATCTGTAGTATGGCTGCAAGTTTAGACAACCATAGAACCTCAACATTCATGCAGCCATCATGTTCAGTTCAAACATGGAGATTTTTCTACATAAATCCACTTTGTAGCATATTATTATTATGGTGCTCAATGCTTGATTTCAATAGTAAGCTGAATCATTTATCTGCTTTTTAAAATGTATAGTCCAAAGAAATGAGATTCGGTAAAAATTGAGCAGTTCAAAAGAATGTTTTAGGGCAATACGTTCATGAATTTTGGTATCAAGGTGTTCTAGTTTGCTACAGTTAAAAACTTGTCATCTATTGGTCTTTCTGCTTTCCACTCTACTTTCTAGTTTTTCCTCTATAAGTTTTTGTTTTGGGGACTTGCTATTTTCTCTGCCTTGCTGTAGTTTTACTTTTGGCAACCGCAAACTTGGTTGCCTTGGAGCTCTTATCCTGTATCTCCATATGGCATGTGCTATCATTCGAAGTTTGATATTTTCATCCTGATTTTATAAATTTACAGTACGCCCTGAACACAATGCTGTGGGTATAGGCATTTGCCAATACTTGTAATGCGCCATATATACTGACTTCTCAAGGATCAAAATTGATTTTTAACTATTGCGAGTAGGGAGCTATTGTACAAATTTGTCTTGTGATGTATGGCATTGTTATTTATTGTTTGGACAAATATTGTAATTGCTAACATAATTGAATTTTTCAGGAATTAGCAGTGGATGTACCGTATAAGTAGCAGTGAGGAGCATGAGATTCCATCCCAACTTCCAGTGGCTCCAATTCCTTTCCATGCAAAGGGAAAAAATAACACTCTGAATCGATGCCATTACGGACATTAGAGCTGCACTTGAGTAATAACAAGGGTACCTCTCGCTCATCCTTCTCTGAAATTTAATTGGTTTTGTGAAGGAAAAAAAAAAAAGTGATAATAGGCACATGTTAGGGCTTAGAATCTGTTTTAAACAAATGAAGTCCATAATATTTTTTGGATTCCAAAATTTTATTTTTATCAATTTAATTATATGGAATGCAACATATCTAAATAAACCAAAATTAATTTACGAATTTTCTTAATAAATTCTTCAAAATTAAAATGTGTTTGATTACACCATCTCGTCTATTATTTAAAGAAAGAGTATTTTAACAAATAAAGGTTCTTTCAAATAAATAAAGGCATGCAGTTTTGAATTATGAGTTTCAGTTTAATTTCATATCTCAAATATAAAAAATTCATGTTTTCTGAATGAGTTCTGCATTTATGATTTAAAATGTCCAAATAATTATAATTATAAGTTGAATTCTATAATTATAATTATTGTAGTTTAAAAGTGTAAGTTTAAAACATTTCTTTATAGGAGTATGAGGTTCAGTTTACCCATGTTATGCTTATACTTTTCCAGAAAATAAATTTCCTACACGTTCACAAGAAATTAAAATAATCTCAAATAAATAATAATATCAGATTTAAACACATTCATTTTATTTTTATACAAAATATATGTATGCAAAATCTTAGAGTTTAGACCATTATAGTTGAAATACGTAATCAGCAGCAACTTTTAAGATAGCATTTTTAACTAGTTAACCGAGAGGTCGCTCGAAACTCATTAACCCACAACCTGAGACATCACCCGACACTCAAAAACCCTACCTCTCCACTCCTATAAATGGCCCTTATGCCCTCCAAAAACCCTAATCTCATTCAACAGATAGCGGTAGCCTATATGACTTTGATGCAAGGGATGAAAATAGTGTTATTCCAGTACATACATGCAGTGTTTGGTAAGCAATAATGCAACATAATTGTGATTATGTTGTATGAACTCTGAAAATCAAACCTGAATTATCAACCACAATGCATAAGTAATGCAATTGCCCAATGCCAAAGAGGAGCCAAGAATGTGATTGCCAGAACCAGAATCAATGCCATGGCTATTTTGCTGCTCATAGGGTTTTGAAAACTGAATATTTGTTGACCAAAGGTTGACCCGTGGACCTTTGTAGAAAGTTAGCATCATTGCCCCTCCAGTTCCTACTATTGTTCCTATCAACTTTGCCTGTCCTTTCCTTGTTTTTAGTTCCAAATTTTCCACCCTAAGAAGGTAACAAAATAAGCAAAATGTTGATGCTAATATACTTAAGCTATTTATGAAAGAAATGTTAGGTTTGAGATCTGATTGAAATAAGAACATATATATAATACCTAAAAGCGAGAGCCAATAACAATGTTGTAGCTGGAACGAGATTAGCCATGGCAGCAACAAATGTTGCCGATGTTAAGGCTATTGCTTCCAAATACATATTCTGGCTTGCCGTTCCTCTAAATTAAAAGTATTAGTTTGAGATTGAGTATATATGTCATATCATAGTTGAAACAAAAGACAGGCTTTGCTTGGTTTTATTATCAAGGAGAAAAATACTCTTCTGCACCTGTGTTTTAGCGTAATCGACACTTTCATCCCTGTGCTTCTAATAAATGTCTGTCTGGATCCCTAAGTTTTGCCGCCTTCCATTTTTTGGTTCAAAGTTTTCTAGATGACATTTTTACCCTCCAATAAATACAAAATTTCACTTCGTATTGTTTTCCTTTTTCTCTTTGGCTTCTTTCATCCATTGAGATATTTGAATCATTATTTTATAATTTTTTTTCTTTGAGAAGTTTCTTTCTTCCTTGTCAAGGTTATATAAAGGGTAAAATTATATATGTTACAAATATATTGCATGCACTTGATTGAGTTTTTCCCAAGTCAAGCTTCAAATAGATTGCCTTGTGTAAAATTTTAAATAAGCTTCTCATAAGTTAGTGACTAATATATTATGAACTCAAATTTTAAGAACTTTTCAAATAAATTGTATAGAGTTAGTCTCACCCAAATAATCCACAAAGGAAAGCCTGGAATATCACGACCCATGTGAGTTTTGGCCTATTCTTCCTGTATAATTAAACAGGTCGAAAATTTCCATAATTTACTAGAATTTGAAAACAATAAAATTGTATATAACTGCTCAACTCAAAATTATAATTACTAAACATATTGGACAACATATGCATACTGGAGAAATAACCAGAAACAAACCTTTCGACTATAAGAGCAAGAGGAACTAGAAAGGCAGATGCAATAATCCAGCGGTAGGCAATAATGATTCTCATACTCAAACCTTCATTTGCAGCCAATTTATATAATATATTAGATCCAGTAAATGCAATATGGTTAACTACCATTGCTATTGCTGGCTTTAATCCATCCAATGTTTTCAAAACATGCTTTATCTTCAACATCTCTTTCAAGTTAAAGTTTCTGCTCTCTCCTTTCACTTTATATAGGCAAGGCAAACTTATCATTTCGGGTATATAGGCAAAATTTCCATTTATGGTAATTGGAAAGAGAATCAGATGAAGTGAACGGAGTAAGTATTATACATGCACACGCAGGCAACCTAAAACAGGTAGTCAAGTTTTGGCTCACTAGAATAGCATGAGGACAGTTCCTTTTTAGTGCTTTTGGAAAGTGGACAGATTTTAGTGGACTCCAGAACAAAGTGGATGCCATGTTATTATATTTAATTAGTTTCTTGTATTCTAAGCATTCAATCACTAGCATCGAGTTTTAGAATATGATATTAATTTTAGACAAGAAAATCTCTTTCTAGATTATGATGAGTGAGAATAGATTCAGGTGGAATGAATTTTTTATTGTTTAAATCTCACTACAATGTAGAAAATTCGTAATTAGAAATGTGTATTTTGTTTCAATGAAAAAAAAAAAATCCTTAAAAGAGATATGATGTGCCATGACAATGTGATTTGAAGTTGTAATTTCCACAACAGCTCTAAGAAACTGCTGTAGCGGCAGTCAAACGAAGGTGTGAATGCAAGATGCCAGCGGACTGATCAGCCGGACAGAGGCTAGGCTGCTTCCTTGCCACCGCGTCCGTCCTTGTGTGTTGGAGATATAAAGCGAGTGCAACGGAAAAGAACGGAACTGGGTCAATCTATTCTATGGTGAAGCATCCGAAGCATAACTGCATGCTTACACGATCTTTGCCGAGAGATAGGAGCATTCGGTGGAACTGGTGAACTACACTTGCTTCTGGATAGATGTCGTGGTACCTTCTGCCCATCCTTCCTCCTCTGCTTTGAGAACCGTGTGAACTGAGAGTGGGTAGGAGGGATGGAGGTCCTCATATGGAGCTTCACACTTACTTGAGCAGTGTGGGAGATGGGGGAATGGGTCGAGTAAACTGCCCTGGGGCAGGGGCCGGAAAAATGACAGACGAAACTTTACTTAGATAGGGCTTAGATATGATTTTTGTTTATTATATACAAGCAATAAATAGCAAGTGTATGAATTTAGAATTCAAAGAAAGAAAGGAAATTTTGATTATTGTGTTTCTATATTACATAGCAGTCGGTTCATATTTTTAACTCTGTTATTCCAGTCTTATGTTTATACATGTTGATATGTTAAAGATTTTTGTATATACTTTACTGCTAGACCATATCAGTAGGTAGTAAGTTAATATTTGATATGATTTGTTAACTGACAGCAGCATTATGATCTGAGTTCGAGCCACAGCAAATGCAATCAAAAACTCCTTCTTTGGGTGCGTAAGTGTGGTGTATATTTGTTAAAAAAAAACATTATGACAGCAGGATTTGTCTCTAGGATATGGTTTAAATAATTAATGTCTTTTGTATTCTATTTAAATTCTTTTATTTAATTACTATTTAATAAGGAAAATTTCATTTTTTGATTTGATTACATATATAATACCTGAAAGTGAGACCCAATATCAAAGTCATGGCTTCCAAATACATATTCTGGCTTGCTGTTCCTCTAATTAAATAAACAACTATTCTAGTGCTAAGTTAAAACAAAAAGACTATGCATGCTTTGCTCGTCAATTCAATTTATAAGAGCCTATATTGAAATTACTTGTAAAGTTTGTTGGTATTGATATAACCGATTCGTAAATGAATGTGCAAAGTTCATCTCTCTCACCCAAATAATCCACAAAGAAAAGCCTGACAAAGCACCACCCATGTAAGTTTTGGTCTGCTCTTCCTACACAAAACATGCCAGCCATAAGTCACTTGCTCTTTTATATACAAATATTGAAGAAATAGACAAAGGAACCGACCTTTCAACAATAAGAGCAAGAGGAACTAAAAGTACAGATGAAATGATCCAACGGTAAGCAATGATGATCCTCAAATTCAAACCTTCATTTGCGGCCAACTTATACAAAATGTTAGACCCTGTGTGTGCAATATGAACAATCACCATTACCATTGCTGGCTTTAACCCATTCACCATTTCCCAAACAGACCTCATCTTTTGAGTTTTGTTATATTTTGCAAAAGATCAACATTAATGTATTTTTAAGAATGGTATGGTTTTTTCACTAACTACATATTTTAATTGGTTTAGTAAGGTGTTGAACGTCAAGCATATGTAAGAAAATGACTATTAATAGTAAAATGTTGCTTTTCTCCATAAGAAATTTAAGAAACATTGAAGCAAGAAAAGTAGACTTTAGATATCTTAATTCAAGTGGGTATAGGATATTTCTTTGATGTGAATCTATTTATTTTATATTGGATGATGAGCATTATTACAGTTGTATTTATGACAATACACTCGTGAGGACTAAAATAGCCTAAATTATTAAAAATATCTAAAGCTGATTGGTTTAATGTATGAGAACACTCAAAAATCAAGGATCTGACAGGTAATTACTCCAAATAATAGAATATGCCATAATCAAGACTCTTGTTCCAAATTTTTTTGTAGAATTTATAGATGAATTTTACAAAATTAGGCAATTAAAACTAATTAATGTACCATTCTCTAGTTTTATTCTTTTATTTTTTCTTAATTTGTTCATTTTTTCTGGAAACAATTTTTTTTAAATTTAATTGAATTCAATATTTTAAAGTAAACATTCAAAACATACAGAATTCACTCAGAAAACAATTCTATTTATAACTTGTTTACAAATTAATTATATATTCATAATTTATAAAATTATATTATATCCAGCTTATATATATGCATTCACCACTAAACTAAGCTTTAGTGTATGATATTGCTTCTTCTGCAATTGCGGATCATGAAGAGTTTAACTGCGGTCGATCTCAATCACCATCAGTAATCTCTATCAATTCAGATTTGGAGGAATTTGTTGATGTTATCAGTTCAGATATTTCCTTCATCTCCCTGCCTTTACCCCAAAGCACCATATATAATCCACACGCAATCAGTCCTGCTCCTAATATGTTGTCACAGTCAAGAAAGGGCGAAAAATGAATCCATCCAGCCTTTAATTAGTTAATAATAATAATAATATTGCGAGGAGGAAATGAACGATTTATAGCAGCCAAGGTGCAGCTTTTCTTCTTGTATCATGGAACTGGCGCGATGGCTGTGAATAGAAGCGAGAGAGGGTTAAAATGAGCTACGTACACCAGCCCTCTCACCTGCACACACCAAGCTATGAGCACCACAACTAGTCCTGTAACCAATATGCCCTACAGAATAAAGTACCATAACTTGAGCATCCCCAAACAATTTTGTAAAATTTTGATGAAACTTCACCTACCTCATGTATATGTTAAAGAGAACATGGCGTTTTAAATCATGACTTAGTTTTAATTCAAAGTATACTGGATTTAGGGCTTTGTTTTCAGTAGCTATTCACAAAATGCTTAATAGCAGTAGCTATTTACAAAATGTTAAATAGTAATAAAAGTCAAGGGTTACTACTCTTTTTATTAAGGTTACAACTCAAAACTATATTTAAAGCTATCTTACCAGATGTTATAAAAATAGTTTTTAGTATTTTAACCGTTGAAAGATCATCCAAAAACTGAAAAATTGTTGTTGAATACAGTTTTGTTTAACATGATTGTTCAATTGACATGATAATCATTTTAATTTGTTGTTGTAGTTGTGCCTAGTTTCAATTGTTCAATTGACATGATGATCATTTTAATTTGTGAATATATAGCAATAATAATAAGGGTTTGGATAGAGATCTCTCCAAATGCCCATTTTGTTTTGTTTTTTTTTCAATAGATTATCTATGCTAAGTTTCAAGATAAAAAGGTTTCATAGATGAGGTGATCAAAGTTTTGGTAGTATTTTATTCTCTAAACCTAGACTTTTTAACTGCAATTTTTTTATACTTTTTGGTGATTGGATGTTGAAAATAAGTACATTTTATTAATTCTCGTGTCGAGAGCTTCGATTTAGTATACTTACTTGATCTGCTTGTTGCCGGAAATGGAAGTCGGGTTTTGGGTTTCGACAACTTCAGTTTTGATCTCTGTGAAAATATACAGTTTGGCTCTTATGGCAAATTTTAGTTTGGTACTTTAACAGTTTTTGTTGATAAAAGGACTAAAATGTATAACAGTCATAAAATAAAAAACTAAAAAAATATAATATTGAAAACAGATGAACTAATTTATTTAATTTGCTAAAACAGAGTGACCAAATTATAATTAACGGAAAAAAAGAGCATAATAGGGCCAGTTTATCAACAACATATTTTTCATTGTTGATTGATTTTAATTTAACGAAAAGATGAGAACGCCTTTAATACTCCCTCCTTCCTAAAATAAATATCTCATTTGCACTTTTTCTGTTATTAAGAAAATGCATTAATTATATTAGAATTATAATATTTAATAGATAAAAAGATTTATATACCCTTAATTCAAATGTTAATATTTATTATGCATATGAGTCCTTTTTATTATGTGGAGGATATAAAAGAAAAATTACTATCTAATTTTGTTGAATTTCAAGAATGAGACACTTATTTTGGGACAAAATGAAATAACAATGCGACACTTATTATGAAACGGAGGAAATATTTAAGATGGACAGAAATAAATGAAATTCTTAAAAAAAGAGAGATAAGAATAAATGAAATAATTAATACTAAATATTATCTAAATATGGCTGAAACTCTGGCTTTGCATGAGGTTGACGGAAGGAAATATTGTCAGAGTTTATTGGTTCTCTGCAAGTTGCTAGCAATGGTGTTGGAATTTCTAGGATTTCAAGGCGACTAAATATAACAGCCATTTAACCCATGTGCTACAATTGGTGAATACTCTGCTCTCTGAGTCCAAGGTAATAGGTTCGATCATGCATGGAGAAAAATACCCTCTGGACCAACACTTTTCTCTCAATTGCATATGAGGATTAGTCAAATTAAACTTTTCTCAATTGTATATGCCACTTCCTTCTGTTTTTTCCCTTTTCATTACTTATGATTTATCAGTTTATAATAAAATTATTAAGTGGTGGTTTGAATGAATGAAATTAGAAATTCATGAATTTTATTAAATGTATGTAACGTAAAATATATGAAATGTAAAATAATGGAACATACTAATTTTTTTTTGGGTAAAATTCATGGATTTAGGAATATAAATGGAATGTAATTACTGTTTTCAATTCCACCTTTAATAAAATAGAGAAATTGAAGAAATTTAACCTCATACATGGAATTTATTTATCATTCAAAATGAAGGATTGGATCCAAATTCCATGGATTGTTGAATATATTTTAATTTTTTTTTTTCAGTGACTAACACTTAAGTTTATTTAAGTAAATAACAGTTTTTTTTTTGTTAAATTATATTTATATCCCTGTAATTTAAATAAATTCATTTGCGCTACAACTCTAACATAAAATAATTCCCAATCCACAACCATAGCAAAACCAAATAAATGACTAGAAGCAAAAGAGGAATTGTAAAGATGAGTGGAGGCCATAATTCTGCAAAACAAAACAATCTCAGTCAGAGACAAAGGGCCGAAATCTCCAAAAATTTCATGGGAGAATTAGAAATCTACTCTACTTGTCTTCTATTAGCACTGATGCCTTACAAATGTTGCCCTTATGGTTCTCAAATTCCAAGGCCTCCCAGCAGCAGAAGCATTGTCATCACCATTAGACATTGGTCTCTCTTCTTCGAGGATTGGAGAAACCTTGAATCTCTTAGCAACGGCAACACCACCGTTGAATTTACGATTAGTATAAGAGGAAGTGCACTGCATGTGTTTGGCAAGAAAATTGAAAAAGTACGTTAAGGAAGGTTTTGTTGTAGGTCGCCAAACATTGTTTTCAATTTGTCGGAGTTGTACGTCCAAATTAAACTTATATTCCAATCCCTCATGACAAGAGTTCCGATTTGATATACTTATTTGCTTGTTTATTCATGCTGGAATCAGAAATTGGTATTTTGAATGAAAAATTATACTTTTGATGCTTGTATAGTAGTAGGCTTGTCAATGGACCGGGTAATTTTGGATACCCACATTACATTTCGTTCCTTTTACCATTATTTTAATAAAAAAATAAAGGAAAAGATCAAATTGTCCAACAAATTTAAAACATACAAATAAATTTATTCTCTTAAAAAACTAAGAGAGATTTTTGTAATTTTTATTAAAAGTCACAGAGATTTTTATAAATTTTCTTTTATATTATTATTAGGACATTATTATTAGGGGTGAGCATTTTCGGTTCGGTAACCGAACCGAAATGATGAACCGAAGGAGTAACCAAAACGACAAAGAAGAGACTGAAAACCGAACCGACGACTGTAGAACCAAAGTGTAACGGAACTGAAAAAATCGGTTAGATTTTGATTTGGTTCGGCCAAAAACCGAAATTCACACTCCACCTAGAATTACAGTGTATCTTTCAATCTGAAATTCATAAAATTGCACAGCCAAACTGAAAAATCCAACAAATCCAACATCCAAAATCCATACAAATTAACAACATAATTTATCTCAATGCAAAATTAAATATTACGTTAGAAAGTCCACACTTATACAACAAGTAGATGCCAATCTGTCTATCGATGAAAATTCTACATATAGATTTTTATTAACCATGAAAAACAGCTGAGTTTTCAAATTAGTTTTGCCCCTTCAAAAGTCCATCTGTGTTTTTCCTTTGTTCATAAGGATGCATGAATCTGGATTGCAAATCTCACGGTGTTCTTTTGAAGGATTCCACTTTCATGTATTTGACAAAATATTAAATAATCAGCACTCCTTTTCTTCTCTAATCTAACACACAACTTTTTATTGTTTATCAAATCCAATTTTTTGAGTACTCAGAAAACCTGCCGACGAAATAAAACAAGTTGAAGAAATAAGAAAATCATATGTAAGCAATATTCCTTTGTGAATTACAAATATAGTTTAAGACTGTAATTAATTGCAATAAAATTAGTCTACTTCGTTAAATAAGAACTAATTACCCTCCTACAGATTATATCCAGCAGATACTAAGACAAATGAAATCAGAAATAAGAAAACAAAAATTCCAAGTTCAAATCTCAGAAACCCTATTCCACTTCCACTTTTATAAGAATCTCTCAAAGCGAACTCAAAATTATATTCCATATTTATGTAAATTAAACTACCTGTAAGAAACTAGAAAGGGAAGAAATTGAAAACAGAATAAAATACCATTCTCTTGAAGCTTTAATCAGTTTCGTCTAATTTCCATCCCCTTATACCATCTCCGCACTATAATCAATTTAAACACCTAAAATTCGCTCTACCCACTTGATTCCCTCTTCTTCCTCCGATTTTCTTCACAATTAAGACAGATTCCATCTCCCAAAATTTAATTAAAAAAAAAAGTTGATACAATTGCTTACCTGAGAATTGTGTGGCCGAAATTACCGGCGGTGGCTGGAGGTGTGCGCCGAAGGAAGGCAAGCCGTGAAGGCGCGGCGGAGGGCTGCGATTCAGTGACTGACAGCAGCGTCAAACAAAGAAGAGGGACGAAGAAATGAGTGCTGACCGGTGAAGGAAGGGGCGATCGGTGGCCGGAGGTGGACGCCGAAGGAAGGCAAGCCGGACTTCAGAGTGGAGGCGCGGCGGAGATCGACGCTGCGATTCACTTTGAGGGCTGCGGTGATTTGATGAAAACGATAGAGGAGGCACGAAAATGAGACAAATAAGGAGGGTTAGGTTATATTTTCAGCTCTATGGTAAAACGGGGACGTTCTCGGTTCGCCGGACCCAAAAACGGCTGACCGAACCGATTACTTCGGTTTTTATATATTAAGGACCAAAAACCGAATCAAAAATTTCTGTTAACCGAATTTTTAATTCGGTTCTGGGTTCAGTTTCCATTTTTTTGCCCACCCCTAATTATTATCACGTGATAATTTAGATTTTTACGTAAATTTTAATTATTTTTAATAATTATAATAGTTTATAAAATTATTAAAATTTAAATAATAATCAGCGAGTACCAACGTTACCTATTTTGCAATGCGGCAGGGCTGATAGTTAAAGTTGTACTACCTCCAATTTTTTCAATTCTTTACGTTTTCGTTTTTGTCAAATTTTTTCAATTCTTTATGTTTCCTTTTTGGGTAGGTTTTGTAATTGTTTATTATTATTTCTGTATTGGTATTAGTGAAAAAGTAAATGTTGTAAAATATTGATAATTGTTTATTATTATTTCTGTATTAATATTAGTAAAAGTAAATTTATATTGGTAGTTGTATTTTTAAGGTGTAAAGAAATGAAAAAATTGGAGGTAGTAATTTTTTATAGGGCAAGTAGTTAAAATTAAAAAAGGGGACGGGGCGAGTAGTAGGTAAATTTGCAGTTCTTGCCCTACTGCCATCCCTATTGTATAGGGAAGAAAATGACCAAATTACATTTTTTATTCATTTGACGCGCTAAAGGCAAAAACATGTACGTTTGGTTATTTGCAGAGGCCAATTGGATTTTTTTGCGAAAGTTGGAGTTTATTTTTATTAGGCCTGCTGTATACATGTGCTGAAAAACTATATTGGCCAAATCGTAATATCAGGCAAACTTTAAGAACGAAATAGTAATTTTATCTAATTAACAATTGAAATTTTTCTGCTCGGATCACATTTTAGGGATATATATACATCCGGACCCATTTTTTTTTAATTTTAATAAAATAAATTCTGAAAAATTTAAATTTTATTTTCAGATTTGTCTCAATTTTAATTACAAAAACGGCTCTCCTTTTTGTTTTGGGAACACAATTCAAGACGCGCCTC
>CATIWJ010048818.1:0-11818 GCA_949640765.1 Croton laevigatus | reverse complement strand
TCAGGAGAATCAGTTGCAGATTTTTTTTGTGAGAATGATGGCAATTGCGACCAAGATGAGAATTCATGGAGAGAAAATGGAGGATGTCACTATTGTTGAGAAGATTCTTCGATCAATGACACCAAAATTCAATTTTGTAGTGTGTTCTATAGAAGAGTCTAAGGATATCGATGAACTCTCCATTGATGAGTTACAAAGCTCCTTGCTAGCTCATGAGCAGAAAATTATCCAGCAGGATAGAGAGGAGCAGGCATTAAAGGCAACAACAGAAAATCATTCTACAACAAATGGAAATCGAGGAAAAGGCCGAAATCGAGGAAGAGGCAAAGGAAGTTATGGTCGAGGCAACCAAAAATACCATCAGCAGCATGGAAATCCATCTCAAGGAAGAGGGAGAGAACGTGGAGGTCATAACTCAACAACTCAGAGGCCAAAGTCAGCAGACAAGTCACATGTTGAGTGTTACCGCTGCCAGAGGTATGGTCATTATCAGTCAGAATGCAGAACAAATTTAAGTAAACAAAGTGCAGAAGTTTCTAATTTTGCAGAGAAAGAAGAAGAAATTTCTCTTTTGATGGTGTGTTATGCAAATGAAGAAACTCGATAGAATTTGTGGTATTTAGACACTGCCTGCAGCAACCACATGTGTGGAGACAAGAAAGCATTTTCTGAATTGGATGAAAGCTTTCGTAACTCTGTCAAGTTTGGTGATGATTCCACTGTGCCAGTTATGGGAAAGGGAAAAATTACTTTGCAGACCAAAAGATAACTCTTTTCACACAATTTCTGATGTGTTTTTTGTTCCAGATATAAAGACCAATTTACTTAGCGTTGGTCAGCTGCAGGAAAAGGGTTATGAGATATGCATTAAAAATGGATTATATCGAATTAAAGACTCGAAGTTGGGTCTGATTGTTGAAGTTAGCATGACTACAAATCGCATGTTTCCACTTCGGCTCCATAATTCTAGCCTTTCCTGCTTATCAGCCAGAATGGAAGATTCAACGTGGCTGTGGCATTTTCGCTATGGTCACTTAAGTTTTGGTGGATTAAACACTTTGCAGCAAAAGAATATGGTCATTGATCTCCCTCAAATAGCAACTCCTTCTCAAGTGTGTGAAGAATGTGCTGTTTGTAAACAACAGCGTAATCAATTTCCTCAGGGAAAGTCATGGAGAGCCAAAAATTTGTTGGAGTTGGTACATTCTGATCTTTTCGGCCCAATAAATCCATCTTCAAATGGAGGTAAAAGATATATAATTACCTTTTGTTGATGATTTTAGCCGGAAAACATGGGTGTATTTTTTGCAGGCAAAATTTGAAGCATTTGAAGCTTTCAAAAAGTTCAAAATTCTGGTTGAAAAAGAAGTAGGAAGCCAAGTCAAAGTACTTCACATAGATCGTGGTGGAGAATACAACTCACAAGAATTTGCAAATTTTTGTGAAAGTAATGGCATTAAAAGGCAACTTATAGCAGCCTACACACCTCAGCAAAACGGTGTCTGCGAGCGCAAAAATCGCACTATTTTTAATATGGTGCGAAGTCTTTTGACACGAAGCAGTGTTCCAAAATCCTTCTGGCCTGAAGCTGTTAACTGGAGCATTCATATTTTGAATAGAAGTCCTACATTTGATGTTCAAAATATGACACCAAAGGAAGCATGGAGCGGTCACAAGCCGAGTGTTGATCATTTCAGAATTTTTGGGTGTGTTTGTTATGCCCATATTCCAGACCAGCAGAGAACAAAGCTTGATAACAAAGGGGAGAAATGCATTTTTCTTGGTGTTAGTGATTGCTCCAAAGCTTACAAACTATATAATCCTATCACCAAGAAAATTGTCATTAGCCGAGACGTGATCTTTGATGAGGAAAATTTCTGGAAGTGCAGTAAAGATGGTCTTCAACAACAAATTCCAGCAGATTTTGACGGTAAAGATGAAGCAGAAAAGCATAGCAGTTCAGTGATGGTGCAGCAAACAATCACTGCCCAAGATGAACAAGTAGTGGTTCAAGACTCACATGCAGCTACAAGAGAAACAAGAAACAGAAAAAGACCAGCATGGATGAGTGATTATAGTAGTAGGAGACAAATTAGTTATTAGATACTCTCATAAGTGTTGATTACAAACAATTTTAAGCAAATATTTTCATTCTGAAATTAAAGCAAATTAGCCTTTTGTTTGCTCTCACTAATTTCATAAGCTGTAAATTAAATCAATGCATTTCCACCCAAAATTCGTTTCATTATAGAATACATAATTTTGGATTCAATATATTTATCATTTGAAAGAGCAATCCATTCAATAAGGTCATTATCTAAAATAAGGGAAGAATCATTTCATAAAACTTCATTTGCTTCTTAAGATGGAAGAACAATTTATTTCCAATATTCACCAATTAATATTAATGTAGTGATCCTGAATTGCTATCAGTAGACTTAAACATCTAATCAGATAATATAATTTTTGTTTAAATACCAATACTCATTGGAACCAACTCACCGTTGCCGTTAGATGTATTAAACTGACAAACCAAAGCCATATTCTTGAAGCTATTTGTTTTGTGAACTCATTAGTACCCTCGATCACTTCGATCGGTGACCCATTGGCTATAAAAACAATAAAAAAGTTTTGCAACCAAACCTTCAATTAATTATTTCACCAGCTATTGGTGGTCATTTAACAAATTTAAGGGCATATTTGACCTCCTCTTATCATCGAGTACTTTCTACTCGCGTATACATTTATTGAATTCTGACCGAATTGTGAGTTTGGGTTAAATGACTCATAAATTTCAAATGATGATTTTGAGACCTTCTGGTAATTGGATTGAGATTTTGAGGCCATAAACCTAAACATCTCATCTTTAGATCATAAAACATGTAATATTTTAGAATTTTAGAATATATTTTGGCATAGTATCATATTCATGCATTGCATTTGCATCTGCTATGCGTTTGTGAATGGATAATCTGTGTTTTATTGAATTTTGTTTTGTTATAATGGATCATATGTGTTTTGTTGAATTTTGTTTTGTTATAAATTCGGTTTATTAAGTTAATGTTGTTGGATTCATCGACAAATATTTGAGATGTTGCTATTGGTTTAGATTGAACACTGAACGCTATTCGTTGTTGATTTTGTAATACGTGAGTATTGAAACTCGGTGATGATTGGTGATGAATTTTAGAATTTGGAATTGGGAATCTGTCACATATTGAATTCTAATAGTAGCAAAACTGGACTGTTATGAGTGCTTAGTATTGTACGATTATGGCCTGATCAATTATAACAACACATGCTAAGTGGACTAAGCTTTCCAGATTCGTGTAACCAAAGTAATAAGATTTGTATTGTTAATAATATTATTATATCTAGGAAATTTCAAGGGCGAAATTTGTTTAAGTGGGTTGGATTGTGAAACCCTCGATTTTTGTGTGATTTAGAAGTTAGGGGATAAACGGTAATTTTGCACTCTTGTATTTTATTGGTAATATTTGGATGCTCGTTGATACTTAGGATGATGATGTAGTTGTTTTGAGAATAATTTTTTGTTCTTGAATTTAGAAGGTATTTGGTTATTTTGGGTCTTTTAGGTTCTATTTAAAATTATTTAATGATAATAATAATAATATTTATATATTTATTAGTGGAAGGTTTTGGGTGTAGTTTTGTGTAGAGAGAAAAAATATTAATTAAAGGAAGCCTGGATGTTCAGTTCAGCAGAAAAGGGAAGAGATAAAAGAATTGGAGGTTTTCGATAGAAAGAGGCAAAACAAAGAAGTGAAAAGGGAAAAACTAGGGTTTGTATTTGATTTGGCAGAAAAAAGAAGGGGAGAGAAACGAAAACAAAGTAGTAGGTTCTTGATAGAGGAGACAAAAGAGAGAAGGAGAAGAATTTTGATTGGGTGTTTATTTTGGGGTTCTAGGCGTGGAGAAGAAAGAAGAAGAGGTGACGCATGAGACTCATGCTAATGATGGCAAGTTTGGCAGCGCGGCAGGTGCTCGTCTGGTTGCATGCGGTCACGCTACCTCATTTTTTGGTCGTGACAAAAAATCTTTTATTTTGATTATTTTCACCAAAGGTGCCTCAACTTTAGCTGTTGTAACAGAAAGGTATCCTAACTTCAATTTATAACAAAAAATAGTATCTCAACTCACAAAATTGTAACAAAAAGATACCCGTATCCTTTTTTTAGACAGGCCATAAGGACCAAAATATTATTTTGGCTAAATTTTACCTAAGGTACTTACACTTTAGGGGAGCTTGACAAAGTGGTAGCTAAACTTTAATTTCTTATTTGAAAATACCTAGACTTTAAAGGAATTTACATAGAATGTACTTTTAGATAAAAATACCCTTTCATTTAGTTACATAAAAGATGAATTTCTCATTTTGGCCTTCCAGTTTGATATTATTTTTCAAAATTCAAATTGTATTTTTTATAATAATTTTCTTTCGTAAATAATTAATTAATTAATTAAATTTATAAATGACTTTTTAATCTCTTAATCCAGATCATACGGAACATTACATTTTGTTGTAAAAAAATACAATTTTTTAATTACCAAATTTAATTATTTTAAATAGGAATAATAAATATTATATTTACTAATAGGTACTACCTCCGGTTTTTTCATTTCTTTACATTTCAAACAGCATGCTTAGGTTGAACTTTGGTGTTGATAATTTGATGGGTTGTGTTAGTTAGATTAAAGTATGTTTAGGTTAGTTATAAAGTATGATTACTGTAGTTTAGTTATATATAAATAATATTTTAATCCACTTAACCCAATCCATCAAATTATCAACACAAAAGTTCAACCTAAGCATGCTGTTTGAAATGTAAAGAAATGAAAAAAACGGATGTAGTAAATAGTAATTAGATTTCCGCAACTACAACAACTATTATTATTATTTTTATTATTATTATGAAAATAATATGGAGTGTATTTCCGGTGAAAATAAACTACGAAATATGGAGTGTTTCATAAATCAAACTAATAACATTTTAAAATTTTTAATATTTTGAACAATTTTGATATTTTTTCAGTGTTATCATATATTCCTATTTAATTATTTTGTAGGTTTTTTTTTTAATTTTTTTTTTTTATTTAGTATATTACATCTTGAGTGAAGAAACATAAATTTAACCTTTTTTCTTCAAATGGTGAATTGTATTGTAGTATACTATGAATTTTTTTTTTAAATGGTATATATTATAATTTTGTGATGTTTTAGTGATACAATAATAATAATAATAATAATAATAATAATATTATTATTATTATTATTATTATTGTTGTTGTTGTTGTTGTTGTCGTCGTCGTCGTCGTCGTCGTCATTGTAAGTCTCACTACCCGCTAAAGAACTAGACCCGCGACCAGGTCTACAGACGGACAGCCGGTCGAGAGAACAACCGGCCACAATCGATAGCAGAAAGGTCGCTCAGCGCGACCTCCGAGATGACCTCCCCAAGCGACCAAGGCTGGAACACCTCTTGAACCTTCCCCCTAGTGAGCTCAAGTCTGACTTACTTTTGGCACTGCTACTGAGGGGTTACCTACTTCACAGTGGCGTCTCCACAAGCGCCCGCGTGGCCATATCTCATACCTCCTCACAATAAACCTACAGTATCACGGCCATACCGTCCATTGTGAAAGGACTGTGCACCAGAGCACTATAAATACCCCTCCGCCATAAATGACAGATAACTATCATTTCAGTCTACAGTAATAATAATATTTTATTATTAATATTAGTAAATATAATATTTACCTATTCATTAAATATAGTATATTTAAATTTTTTCAATTAAAACTATAGTGTTCATTTTATAATCATATGATTTGAATTAATATATTAAAAAAGTTATTTATAACTATAATCAATTAATTAATTAAACTTATCATCATCATCATCATCTTCATCATCATCATTATTATTATTATTTATTAAAATAAATTGTTATAAAAAAAATACAATTTTGTTCAATTTCGTAAAATAATACTACCTCCGTCTTTCTCATTTCTTTACACCCTAAAAATACAAATATCAATAAATCACTAATATCAATACATAAATAATAATAAACAATTACTAATCATTTACACCATTTACTTTTTCACCAATATCAATAAAAAAATAATAATAAACAATTACAAAAGTTACTATAAATGAAAATAGAAATGTAAACAATTCAAAAAGACATCCAAAAAAGAAAATATAAATAAATCACAAAGACGGAGGTAGTATTAAGTTAGAGGCTAAAATGAGAATTACATTTTTTTCTAAAGTTTAGATACCTCAGGTAAAATTTAGCCAAAATTACATTTTAAACTTTATGACCTATTGGATACCTAAAAACCAGTTAAAGGTACCTTTTTATTATATTTTTATAAGTTGAAATATTTTTATATTACAAATTAAAATTAGATTACTTTTTATTACTATGGTCAAATAGGTTAGTTCATCTTTTATTTCCAACTTTTACTACAACATTAATTGAAAGTTGTGAAATTTAGAAAGAGTAGTTGTGTCTAATTTTGTTAAGTTAGAAAACTGGGACGGTTATTAATTATACATTGGTTGTATGTAGCCTGAAGACTCGAGGTCAGCTCCTAGCTTGGCTGGAGGAATGTATGCTCCCCTCTCGTGAATGCTTTTCTTTTCCTTTAAGCCTCTCATTAATGAATGCATTGTATAGAAGACGAAAATGTGATAGTACATTGGTTCCCTACATGAATAAATGTGATTTATTTGTTTAGTTCCTAGTTCTTTCTAGCATGAATAAAAGCCCACTTTGCGTGTAAAAGAAAATTACTACTGTAACTTTAATTAGGATTAAGTCACTCTTAATATAACATTTTCATTCTAATGAATTTTAGTAATAATTTCACCATGCATTCAAGCTCTCCATTAAATTGAAAAATAAGAAATTTTAAAATAGTTTATTTTTTAAATAGCTATAATATAACATTTTCCTTTAAATTTGAACTTTAGATCACATTTCATCTTAAATTTAAAATAACAAATAAATTAAAATTTACGAATTATATTCAATAGCGGAACTTGAAAAAATTAGATAAATTAAGTTTTAACAATTTGAATGCACAAATAAAAGAAAAGTCAAAATTGGGTATAACATGGAAAAAGTTCAAAAATTAAAAGATTATATATTAAAATACAATTATTTTTATTACATATTTACAAATTTGGATGAAATAGATAAAAAAAAATTGTAATATCATAAGAGTATGCAAAATGTAAAAAATAAAAATAAATAAATACCTAAAAACAAGGAAAAGAGGAGTTACAATTTACATTAAAAACAATGTTAAATTCTCTTTCTGAAAAATAACAATTTTAAATGAGTCAATTATAAAATTAAATAGAATGAAAATAAAAAAATAGAAAATTTGAGAAAAATAGAAATTCAGAAATACTTAATTGAGGGGATAGAAGAAAATTACGAAATAAATAACAAATAATAAGATTTTGGTATAACCAATTATTAAAAACAAATAACAAGGGAGAAAAATGCTTTACTTGAATTAATTCAATAATAATATCAGCTTATATAGGCTTATGCTTATACAAATGAGCCGTAGATTTTAAAGTAGTTCTAAACTAATACATAACTAAAAATACAATAACAATGAACCTTATCATTATCTCTAATAATAGGAACTTCTAAACATTTTCTCATACCTTTCTCTTTTATATGATGTTAAGATTTTTAATTAGATTAACATTAATATCTTTACTTCAAATATCCAAGAGTTTCACTCTTTTTATTTATAATACTTATGAAACAAATAAAAAATAATAAGTTTTTGATATGAACCGATTATTGAAAACAAATAAAAAGGAGAAAAAGATGCTTCTACTTCAATAACAATATGAACTTATATAGACTTATATAAATAAGTCGTAAAATTTAAAATAGCTCTAAGCTAATCCGTAACTTATAATACGATAACAACGAACTCTTTTATATATTGTTAATATTTTCAATTAAACTAACAGTAATATCTTTATTTTCATGTAAAAAACAGTAAATATCGAAGAGTTTTACTATTTTCATTTAAGATACTTACACTTAAGTTTGAAAAAATTATTTTTTTTTTTTTTACCTTTAGTTACTCTCAAGAGGGTTTGGAACCTTGAAAAAATTAATATTTAATGTTGGTTTAAATTTTGAAACAGGCTTTTATATTTATGAAGAGAGAGAGAGAGATAGAGAGTAAGATTAGGGAGAGTAATAAGTATAATGTGTTGGGTAGGTATAGAATTGTTTCCTTTTATGAGAAGAATTGTTAAGTGGACCCTAAAAAGAAGAATTGTTAAGTGGACCCTAAGCTACTAAGGAACAGTGATAGTCATCCGTTGACGTTTCGTAACCAATTAATAAAATTAATACACTTGGTATTAATTTTAATTATTTCAAAAAATAATAAATGTATTTATTATTTTTTAGAATAATTAAAATTAATGTCAAATGTATTAATTTTATTTGTTAATTATAACATATCAACGGATGACATACCGTCACTATTCCACTGTATAATTATTCGTAAGCTACACAATTATTGAGATTCTTATGGACCCCAAAATGTTGAATTAATTTTTTTGTCTTTGTTACGCAAAAGATTGTGAGACAGGTTAAAAGGTAATTCAATATGCCCCTTGTGGATTATTATTATTAGAGCAACCCCAATGGTGCTTTTTCTTTTACAGAGATCTTTTAAATTATGAAGAGCATCTAACTTGTAGATTATGAAGATTAAATATTCAACTCCAATACAATCTTTATAATAACTCTTTATTTTGTTTTTTCCAAAAAAATATTATCAATTTGTTTTTCTCTTTCTCTATTAATTCTCCTCCATTTTATTAGAACTTCAAATGTCATTAATTGTAAAATGCAATAGAGAGTCACTGTGACTCTCCACAAATAGAGAATGATAGTCACTCTGTATTTTAATTTTTGGAATATAGAGAATGGGTTGAAGACAAAATTTAGGAACCAACTCTCCATTATATTGTGATTAATGTGAATGAAGAGTTGATTGAGGATGCTCTTATTATTACTATTATAGATAGCTAATTTATTTTCCTGTCCCATTCACAGCCTCATTTTGATATTTGCGAAAATGTTAGTCCTATCTATAAACTACCATGTGTTACAATTGCACTTAGTTGGATAAAATGGTTGGGGTGGTCCAGCTGGCTGCTTCACTTTCTGCATTTCTGGGATTAGAGAGAAATAAAGCCCATCAATTTTTTTGCTTCATTACTGGAAAGATGCCTTTCTTGTACTTGAAATACAATGGCCATAATAGGATCAATCAGAGCTAAAAAATGTCCTCAACTTTCAGAAGAATCTTGACATCTTCCCTGTTGAATGTCCACTCCAGCCATTTTAGTCAAAAGAAGTTTATCCATTGTTGACTAATGGTTACCAATTCCAACTACCACCACCTAAATGTCAACTAAGTCATCATTGTTGACTAATAGTAGAGCTTGTTCACACATATTTTTCGCCCTACAAATAGAGGGGCTTCTCCAGCATTTGTGTGTGCAGAAGAAAGAAAGAGAGAAGTGGTGGCTATGAGTGATTTGCGTAGAGAGATTGAAAGAGTTTTAAGAAATGGTTCCTAAAACTCGGGTGTAGAAAATAGTGAAGAAAATATTTTTTGGGGGGTGTTTTTTGGGAAACACTTTGAATGCCGCTATTTTGTATCAATCTCTTTGTATGTCTACTATTTTAATAATGGAAGAATTATTCGGAGTTTGTCCCGTGGACGTAGCTCTAAACAGTTAAGGGTGAACCATGTAAATCTTGTGTGTCAGAATTTATTATTCCGCTAATTCACTCTCGTAATTTTCTTGAAGGGACCTAATATTCCCTTTCTTTTCAACTACTTTGTTCTGTCGTTCATCTTGAGCTACGGCTGTGATGTGAATTGCCAGTCCATACAACACTTTCTGCACAAAGATGATAAACCCCCTCTCTTCCTGTAAACTCATGTACTCTCATGGCTTTTACTTGCCTCATTCAGCATTAAACTAAATTATACTTTTTGCTAGGAATGCGTTAGACTCATGATTTGAATTACAAGAAATGTCTTATAATACCTCATATCTCATTAACAGAATTCCTATGGCCAAGTATTAAGAAAAGTCATGTTTTGAATTGTTGTTTCATGTACCTTCTACATATTCCCATCTTAAAACATTTGGTTGTCTTTGTTATGCTTCCAATTTGGTGTCTTCTAGAACCAAGCTTGATCATAGAAGTAGAAAATTTGTATTCATTGGCTACCCTTTTGGTACAAAAGGATACATTCTTTATGATCTAGAGTCAAAGCAATGTTTTGTATCTAGAGATGTCATGTTTCATGAAGACATTTTTCCTTTCTTTTATGATACAGATTCATCAATTCCTTCAAATAAATCCTTAGTCTTTCAAACTTTATCCAATTTACACATTGATATATCTTTGAATGAATCATATCCTTCAACTTCTTCTTCTGTTCCTTCTTCTGTTCATGTTCCTTCATCTGTTTTAGTCCCTGAACATACCAGTTATGATTCTTCTCAGCCTATTGTTAGAAGAAGTACTAGAGTCACCACTTTACCTTCATATCTTCAAAATTATCATGTTCAAGTTCCAAGGACGCATCCATCAGTTTCATGTTCTACTTCTTATCCCATCCAAAATCATGTTTCCTATAACAAACTTTCTCCTTCATTTTAGTCATTTATCTTTATTGTCTCTAGTGTTATAGAACTTGCACATTTTAGACAAGCATCTCAACATCCTTAATGGCAAGAGGCCATGAAATCTGAGATTGAAGCATTAGAATCAAATGGTACCTGGGAGATAGTTTCTTTACCTCAAGGTATCAAACCTGTGGGCTGTAAATAGGTGTACAGAGTTTAATTTAATTCAAATGGCTCTGTAGAAAGATACAAAGCAAGATTAGTGGCTAAGGGTTATACCCAAAAGCCTGGTTTCGATTATCAAGAGACTTTCAGTCCTGTTGTCAAGCATACTACTGTTAGGGTTTTCCTTTCTCTTGCAGCTATTTTTGGATGGCATTTATGTCAATTGGACATAAATAATGCTTTTTTAAATGGTGATCTGGATGAAGAGATTTTTATGAGTTTGCCTTTGGGTTATAAGCCTAAGGGGGAGCATAATAATCACAATACAAAAGGGCCATTGGTTTGTAATCTCAAGAAATCTTTATATAGGCTGAAGCAGGCTTCTAGGCAATGAAACTTGAAGTTTACACAATCTCTCATAGCTGATGGTTTTGTTCAATCAAAATCAGACTATTCTCTTTTTACCAAAGCTATTGGGACTGATTTTGTTGCCTTATTAATGTATGTGGATGATATAATAATTGGCAATAGTAACAGAAATGTGGTTGATCAGATCAAGCAGTCCTTGAGTTCTTATTTTAAGCTCAAAGATTTGTGGAACTTAAGATATTTCTTGGGCCTTGAAATTGCAAAAACAGATAAGGGAATTACAGTTTCACAAAGAAAATATGTTTTAGAAATTCTAAAAGAGCATGGCTTGTTGGGTTGTAAACCAAGTTCAGTTCCAGCTGAAGTAATTGTCAAATTAGCACACACTGATGAAAGTTTACTTGAAGATCCTACTGTTTTCAGACAATTGATTGGTAAACTAATGTACTTGACTCTAACAAGACCAGACATTGCATATAGTGTTCATGTTCTTTCTCAATTCATGGACAAACCAGCTGATATTCATCTTCAAGCAGCATACAAAATTCTCAGATA
>CATIWJ010048808.1:0-10147 GCA_949640765.1 Croton laevigatus | reverse complement strand
TTTTTTTTTTTTTTTTCTAATTAAGGAAGAGCCTCCGTGAATATTCCAGGAGGTGATCTTCATGGGTAAAGGTAATGTTCTGGATAGTGAAATTTCAGTTTTCAATGTATGAGAAAATTTTAAAGAAGTCCTCTTTTGTTTTGTCTTTGTAATGCCAAAGCCTCTGCTAGTTTCCATGTACTTTCAGCATCAAGGGCAGATGTGGTAATTGGTGTTGCATTTTTCGAGTTTTTGGAAGCATTGTTGGAGTCTGGGATTAAGGGTTAGTTGCTTGAGTTGAAAAGGGAAGAACACAACCATTTTTATTTTTGGTTTTAAAGGATTTCAAGGATTCGGGTTCGGAGGAATTGGGTTGATGGGAGCAAGGTGCTTAGTTTTATTGTTTTCTTTTTCTGGCTTTATGTTTTTGGCTAATAGAGTGGGGTGGATTGGAGGAGAGTATGGGAGGTGGCAAGTCCATGGGCTTGGGAGGGGAATATGGTATTAGAGCCCAATAATTTATATGGTTTAACTCCAATGAAGGCGAGATAAGAGGATCAAAGTAGCGACATGGGAGTTATGCAAAGATGGCTGGGAGTGGTCTAGGAGTGGCTGTTCAGTTTTTGATGAAATCTCAATGGGGTTATGATTGTTGGAAATGGTGGACGTGGAGGTGGAGGAGGAGGAAGGAGATTTTGGTGATGGTCGCAAATTTGTGGGTTTTAAAGGTTTGAAAATCATATATAAGAAACCAGGGGTGTGTGATAAAGCAGTATAGACTCTTCCTCCCCCCTTGGGTATGGAAAAATGTTTAATCACTTGGCCAAATGTCCCACCCTCTTGAGATGCTTATAATTCAGCGAATCTGGATTAGTTTAGGCCGTTGATATATCTGAAAGATGACTAAGAAAAATTTAATGGTATTTGTGGCATTTTCTTCAAGGGCTTTGATAACGTGTGATTTTCCATCAATTTCCACCTCTATCGTTTCATTTATGCAATTCTGATTAGAAGTAGTGATAAAAAATCTTGCAATATCTAACCTCTTTTTCTTGTCTGTTGAATCATCAGGTCCTAAGAATGTGCCTCACTTAGAAGGGATCAAGCTTAGAAATTTGCCATTGAAAGTTTAGAGAGGAACTACACAGTATCTAATCCGCACGATTCTTTCAAAAAGGAAAATATCTTCGTTCCATTCTTGGACCAATTCGAACTACTGAAATAGCCAGCTAATTTCTATTGTGGTAAAGGCTTCCATAGTTTCTTTATCATCAAACTTCATAAGTATTGTGTTGCCTCCAAGTGGTATGACTTTGAAATCAAAAACCAATTTCATTCCAATACATACTTGTAAATTTGGTATTGACTCTAAGGATCTCACGAATCCAACCAAACAATTTTTTAGCCATGCTTTTTCTTGCATTTGGTAGATTAGGCCAAGGGAGGTGGAGGGGTATTTTATGTTTGTGGTGTTTCTTATGAGCACAGCTTCTTTGAAAGACTTTTTGGGGTATAAAGTTTGTTGTTGTGTTTGGGGATGTGATCGTGGAACTTGGTATTGTTTATTTTATTTTTTTTTTGGTATGGGGTATGTATAATTGACATGGCTTTGGGAAGATTAAAATGCAAGTTTGAATTAGTTACTGTTTTTGGAGAAAGAGGCTTAGCCAAAGTGCAATCTAATGTTAATCTATTATTTAGTCCTATTGCCTTCTAAGCTTTTTCATTGGATTTATAGTGTATAAATGCATGTTTGAATCTTTGTTTTTGATTGAGTGGTAGTGGAGAGTAAACATCCATAACTCTGTCACAGTTTGAAAAATATTTCTTTAAGGTTTGAGTTGTTGTTGCAGGGCTTAGGTTCTTCACACAAACACTAATGAAGAGATTCTCCATCGTGCAACTGCTCTTCGGTGGTTGTTGGAGTGGTTGTTCGAGTTTTGGGTAAGGGAAGCTTGGACACTGATTGGTAGGGAAGAACGTTAAAGGGTCTTCTGGTTTTTATGTTTCTAGAATTGCAATACTTAGCTTTTAAATATATTACTTGTACAAAAGTTGTATTCAGTTAGATTTAGCTTCAGATTTTGATTCTTTCTTATATGATTCTTTCCTATATTGCTTAAATCATCTTTCTACCTTTGTTGAAAGCTCCATCCTTTTTTTTCTTTTTTTCCTTTGCATTAGTATCCAAGTCTTAAGTTTGATCTTTGTAAGAACCTTCTCTAGTACTGATTGACCATTCCTCCAAAATGAGAAACCTTTCCTAGAACCACATGATCAATTTTGGTTTCATTACTGTTTTTAATTTTTCAGTTCTGGTTCCAGTTCAGCCCTTGGTTTTTTGGTTACCAATTCTTTAGTTCTAGTTCTAATTTAGGGCCCTATTTCGGGGATACCGTATAATTTTAAATTAAAATAAATATTATACTTAAATTATTATTAATTTAGCAACTAAATTATCCTAAACTTGCAACAAAATAATAAATTCTAATAATGAAAAGCAAGATTAAACACTAAATAATACATAACCGATAAAAATAACATTCAAACTTCTTGTTATATAGTTTTTTTTTTTTTGTTGGAAAATCTGTTTGGTCGGTTGGAAATCTAATTTTTATAGGATTTCACATAGATTCATTGATGTTCCTTGTTCGCTGCATTGATTTTGTGGTGATTTTGAGTTGAATCTGAATTTTTTTTTTAATTCTCCATTGATTTTGTGATGATAGTTGAATTCATGGTTGTTTTGGGTTTTTATGTGGATAAGGGGCTGTTGGTTTACATTTTTATTTTTTATTTTTTAGTAGCATAAATAAGGGGTAAATTTTTAAGTGGCTACTTTTCTATAAATTTGTTAACAATAGCTAATGGTGTCTAAATTTGTTAAAATGTGGTTAGTTTTATCTTTTATTTTTTTTATTTGTCTCTAAATTTGTTAAAAATGTAATTTTTTTTTTTTTCAATACTCAAATATAACAGATATGAGTCCGGATATCTCATGGGTTGATAATAATAAAAAAAAAAGGAATTTTATTACGATTTTTTTAATTATTGGAAATAGGGATTTGAACCATGCTATTTTTGTGTGGTCATGTTCATGGGTTGATAATAATAAAAAAAAGGTATATTTTTTATTAGAATTTTTTTTTTTAAAAACTATTGGAAATAGGGATTTGAACCATGATGTTTTTGGTCGTGGTCATTTTTTCTTTTGCCCTATTAATTTTACACTAAAAATCTGTTAGTCTACAGCTGTAATATATGGGCACGAACAAGCTAGAAACACTAAATTGACATTTATTAAATAAAAATATCAAAATTAAACAATTGCTGTTTATAGGTTCTGCACCATAGTCTTCCTTTTCTTATTCTGTTTTCAAATTAAATGTTTAGTTGTCTATTCTTAATTCTGAAATTAATTTTAGTATGTCACAATTTATAAACATAATCAAATTCTATATTATTCTATAAAACTGTGATGTATTGAAATTAATTTCATGTTAAAAATAGATCATTAAATATCTGGTTCAAAAATAAAAAAAAAAGGAAAACAAAATAGTGGTGCCGCTGGCACAGAATTCTTTTTACAAGTAAATATTCACTTAGTACATGACTTGCTACGCAGAATAATTTTTTAGAGTTCGAAACCTATATGGTGTGAAAAAAAAATAAAAATTAGATAAATTGTAAAAAAAAAAAGAAAAAGAAAAGAAAAAAGATTCGATAAATTTTTAAGGTGCAAAATGCATAAAAGATATCAAAGAAAGATTTGATTGAAATGCAATTTTTTTTTTTTTTTTTTGGTGATGATGGTATAAGAACCATGCATGTGCATACGAGCTTTTTCTTTCAATTTTTATTCAAACCAAATAATAAATTGTCTGTAATTAGTTTTGAGATTAATTTTAGAGCATTGCAATTTGTAAATTTGACTTTGATTTAAAAATATCACATAAAATAATTAGAACTGTTGAGTTTAACTATCTCAATAATTTTAATTATTTTATGTGATATTTTAAAATAGAATAAAAAAATAACTCTTTTTTGTCCATAAAAAAAGTGTATTAATTAGTATTTATTACGTATATTAATATTAGTATTTATTACATATATTAATTACTTTCCACTATACTATTAGAAAAGAAACATTACTAACTAATTTTGTTAAGTTAGAAGAATGAGAGACGTTTTATGGAAAAGAAAGTAGTACATAAAACAATTTTTATGGGACAGATAGAGTATATAGCTGTATTCAGGAAATCAAGAGGAAAGAAGCATACAGTTTAATTATGTTGCTGCTCAAAATTGCACTACTCGGAAAAGACAAACCGGGACTCAAGTTACTTATCCCCCTGCAACAAATAATAAAATTCCATAGGCACGCAATAAATAATAATAATGAAAAGATAAAAAAATACCACCCCTACTTACAAATACCGAAGACTTTCCATTTCAAAAACTTGAGTAGGAAGATATGTAAATTCATTTCCAGCGAGATTGCTGCCAAACACATGAGATAGTGGAATGTCAGCCTAATCATTATTTTAATTAAGAAAAGCAACTAAATATTATCATTAACATATAATTAGGTTGAGTTTTATATAAGGTGGTTTTTATATAAGGACAATCTTTTTTAGTTTTTTTTTTTAAATTAAAGTTATACATTATTTATATTTAGTTTCGAAATTATTTTAGAGTGTCTTAGTTTACAGATGTGTCTCTATTTTAAAAATATCATATAAAATAAGTAGAACTGTTAAATTTAATAGTATCAATGGTTCTACTTATTTTATGTGATATTTTTAAAATATAATCAAATCTATAAAATGCAACTCTCTAAAATTGATATTCAAACTAAATACAAATAATTTATGATTTTATTTTAAAAAAAATTAAAAAAAAATCGCAAATCATCCGCAATCTTGTGACATCACGGCCCTATATAATTAATGGATAGTAATTAATAGGGGAGACAAGGGAGGCTAGCAAGAGGCACCACCCACTCGACGCAAAAACTTTTCTTTTAAATTTAATTAGTCCAAAATTTTTAAAAATTTCGTAATTTTTCCAAATAATTTTACGTTCCTAATTTTAAAAAAAATAAATAAAAATTCTGCCATTTTAGAATTTTTGACTCCGTTAATGAGAGTTACATGTGTAAAATACTTACAGGGCCGTCAAAGATTTCCAATTTGTTACATTATCTGGTACCGAACCATTCAAATTGTTGCCGGAAACCCAACTGCATTGAGCACCGAAATTTCCTTTTATAATATTATGCATCATATTTATGTAACAAATTAAAAAGAAAGCGTAAAGTTTTCTTACAAAGCTGTGAGATTGATAAGATTCCCATAGCTGGGAGGCAGACTTCCTGTCAGGTTGTTTGAAGTCACATCACTGCAATAATTTGCACCCTTTGTAAGTATATTTAAAGATAAAAAATTGTCTATGTTTCATGCATGCATGATTTACTCATGCACTACTGTAATGAAAAATTATTAATTAGTTTCGATTTCTATTATTATTTTACTTCTTTATATGGTGTGTCACTGCTAAAAATGTATTTGGTTCAACCTATGAGTAGGGGTGATAAAGTCAGTGAACCGAACCAAAACAAGTGAACCGACCAAAAACTAATAAGAAAATGTTGGCACCGAAAAGCGAACTGATCATATGTAAAACCAATATGAAACCAAACCGATTTTTCCGGTTCGGTTTGGTTTTAAACCAAAATTTCACTTCACCTATAATTTCACAAATTTCATAGCATGCAATCAAAACCCCAGAAATTGCAACGAAAAATCCATCCAAACAGGGAAACCAAAAGAACAAAAAGTGCAATTGAAAATGAATAAATTTATTGAAACACCCAGAAATCAAACAGATATAAGAAAATTATACAAAAATGTTATCTTAAAAAAAGAAAATTATACAAAAGATTGATCTAGATTTAGACATTAATCGAGCAATTGAAAGAAGAAACAAAAATCTCCATACACTTATAAACAAAATACATTATACACATAAAATATTTTTTTTTAAAAAAATGGAAAAGGATAAGAGAGAAACCATTTCTTCGAAGACAGAAACCGAAATCTCTAGGAGAAATTAATATTGAAAGTGAAGCCAAAATCTCCATCGGAACGAGAAGAGCCATGAGGACAAAGAAAAGAATAATCCATGTTATCGGTGATACTGAAGAGATTGGAGGTGGTGGAGCCTCTCATCCACATACTCTTCGACAAAATCAGGTAGAAACCTCAGAAATTAGGTAACCTCAATCTGTGCCTGCTGCCTTATCTGGAAGAAGAAGGTACCTGAAGAACTGTGGAATTCGAAGAATTTGTTTGAGCAAAATTGCCATGTTTCTTTTGATTAGAAGAATCTAAAAGGAATTGAGCAGAGCAGAGAGAGAATGACTGCGTGAAAAGAAAGAAATGAAGAAGAGAAGAGACTGCGTGAAAAAGAAAGAAACGAAGAATAGAAGAGAGGAGCGGCGGTGACTTTGGAAAATAGGGTTTTTAGGTTGAATATAGTGTATATATATGAAGGTTCGGTTGGTTCGGTTCCCATACCTCCAAAATCGAATGCCAAATCAAAATTTTTGTTTTCAAATTTACAAAACCGAAGCAGAACAGATCGGTTTGGTTAATCAAAAATTCGGTTTGGTTAGATTCTGTAACGGGTTGGTTTTCGGTTACGGAAAATCTTGCACACCCCTACCTAGTAATTGTTTCAGACCTATCATCTACCTTTTACGTGTTTGGTAAATTGTTATTTAAAAAAAAAAAAAGAAATCAGATAATACCTACTTAAAATCTCATTTAGTGTGAACATATTTGTTGCCAATTCTGACTCTCAGAGCCATCATTTCATTATTATTTTAATTAAGTTTATTAATTATTAATTGGACTTATAATAAATTAAGTTATTTTATAAATAAAATGATTTGAACTAATATATAGATATCACTTTTATTAGTATAAATTTTTTATTTTTTTTATATTTAAGTAATATGAAATTACTCACACTTTTATAATATTCCACCTTGAATTGATAATCATTGTATTTAACTAGGGTTGACCAATTTTTAAAAATAAAAAATAGGGTTGATCAGGGTACCCTACCATAGGTACTTAACTGTTTTAATCCAACCATGTGGAGTGGATAAAATTCACTCCACTAATAAATGACGTGAAGATAGAATTTTTTAAAAATACTAGTCCATAATCAGTTTCGCTTTATGATTTATATAAAAATATATGTATTTTTTTTGATAAAAATATATGTATTTTTTTGTTAAAATATTAAAAAATTTAAATGAAAGCCTCAGATTTTCGTGATCTAGTCCATTAAACCTGTTGAATGAATCACGGAGTGAGTATGCTATTTATCGAGCAAGGGAACGAGTTTTGCAAAACCCCCAGATATCAACTCTATATTTAACGATATCTTCAAAATATGTCTGGGTTCAAAAAATTGGGGACTAAAGGTAAAAAAAAATCTCTAAAATATGTTTTTTTATTTTTTTTTAATTATTTGTCAAACATCATTTTTAAAATTGTTTTTATTTTTTTTTTAATTTAACAGTGAAGTTTAACTCAAGGGATATAATAGTAGATGATATTCCCTATTAATACACAGCGTATTAACTATTAGACTATGTGGTCAATCCAAAATTATTTTCATTTTAGAAGTTTTTACTTAATTAATCACACATACCACTGGTTATACATATAACCCTCAAACCAAACTTACCTCTGAAGTAGGGAAATCACGTTATGTGGAACTTGTTTTAAAACAGAATTTCAAAAACATCAGAATTTTCCATATGTATTTTGTCTTGAAATAAAAATATTGCCTTAAAATATTTTTTAAAATTGTCTTGATTCTAAAATATAAATTATTAACTTCAAGATTTTTTATAAGAGTGATGTTAGTTGTCTCAGATATATTTCAAATAAGTATAAAAAGAAAAGGAAAAAATTAATTAAAATAAATAAATTTTATGTATAAATAATTTTTGAAAATATTAAATATTTATATTTTTTAATATATCCTACTTTAAGATATTTATAAAATATTAATTTTTCTTTTCCTTTTTCCCTTCTCTTTGCTCACCACCATCACCCATCTTCCCTTCACATATGATGAAGCTATTGTTGAACTGCCCAGAAAAAAAAAATCACAATAACAAATGAATAATCTTTCTAATCTAAATCTAATAATCACTCTAACAAATTAATATTTTTCTAATCTAAATCCAACCTAAAATTCAATTTAAACCCTAATACAACCACCACTACCGCCATCATCAACACTACCACTGCCACTACAGCACTACCTCTTCTGTTTTATCACCAACCCAACCACCAACCCCATTTTGAAAATCAGCCACAGTCCTAAAGGGAAGAGAAAGGAATGCAAAGAATCCAAATTCTGTTCACAGTGTATTCCGACTACCGAAGGAGGGCCTTCCTCTGTTGTCGTGAAGGAGCAGACACCAACAATCCGACAATAACTGAAGAGAAAGCGCAGAGATGGTAGGGGCGTTTTGAGGAGCAAGAATAATAGAGATAGCGAAGAAGCACGATTCAGGAGTTCTAGTTTCGAAAAGAATAGAACTTACCACCACCCACAAAGCCAACGCCAAGAAGCGACTCCACAGGATATGGCAGGTCTCTTTCTATCTTTCAATCCATCGATTTTACCATTATTTTAAATCAATTTTCGACTAATTGGAATTTTTGTTTAAATATAAATTCCAGTTGCATGCAATTTTAAGATAGTAATTCTTAGCCATTAAATTATTAATATGTGTTTAATCTTTGGAGAAATGAAGGTGAAGTAAAGTTTTTGGTATTTGTGAACAAGATCCAATTTTGTTGTGTTTTTGTTTCTCCATTATGTATGGGTACTGTGTATTTTTGTGTTTTTAGGACTAGGAATGCATATCCGAAGGAAGAGAGAAGAGAAGGAAAGAGGGAAGAGAAAGAGAAGGAAATATCTCAAACAATGACCATTAAAAAAGGAAAGGAAAAAATTAATTAAAATAAATAATTTTAATGTATAATTATTTTTTAAAAATATTAATACTATCTCCGTTCCAATTTAAAACTAAATAAGTGAGACTTTGGTAATTTTAGTTAAAATATGACGATTTTACACTTTATTTTGTAATGGATGTAATTTATTTTTGGTGCATATCCATTTTTTTAATGAATAGATGTGAGGTTATTTGTAGGTAAGATGAGAAGAAAATTATAAAAAAAATAAGGGTGAAAAATAAAATTTTAATAATTCTAAAACGGAGGTAGTATTTATATTTCCTAATGGTTGTTTGAAATATCTAAGACTGACACAAACATATAAAAACAATAATTCAAGTCTATCCTAATCCAAATTCTCTCTCAATGTATAACTAATTTTTAGATTTTAAAGTTTGAACTAATCAACTTTATTCATAACTTTATGTATTTGTTATGGGTTACTGACAATTAAATTGTATACCATTTCCAAATAGCAATCAAATTCTAAGCCATAGTCAAATTCATGTAATTTATTAAAAATTAAAATTATCATTTGATTAAATTCAATTAAAAATACAGTTATAAGATAATATTAAATTATTTTTAAAATTTAAATATAACATAAAAATAAACTAATATGTAAATTTAAATTATCCTGTTAGTTTAATATAAACAGATTATTAAATTACAGTCAATTCATTCATTTTTTTTCACTTTCTGTTCTCTGTTTCTTTCATTAATAATATCAATTCTTTCTCTCTTTTTTTTTTTTAATACTGATATTCTAAATTTCTTCTTAATTTCCTTTTAATTCTCTAATATTTATTTGATGGTGAAAATAAAGTTCATTGGAAAAAAAAAATTCTGCTGCTTATGTAAGTTTTAGTGATTTATTTCATTAACAATCTTTAATTTTATTTGGCCATTTAATTTGTTTTGTATTTTTTTAGTATCCTAATATTGTTTTATTGTATATATTTTTGACATATCCAATCTTAAAGTTTCTGTTATACATTAGTATAAATCTTAAATGAGTATCATTCCAATCCCACAAATTTAAATCATACTTGGTTGTTATTTTTAGTCTGAATTTTGAACTTAATTGATCGAAAAGTTGCAATGGTTGGCGATCTGTG
>CATIWJ010048797.1:0-21954 GCA_949640765.1 Croton laevigatus | reverse complement strand
AGTATAATTAGGAGATGCAAGAACAATAAAACATATGAATCAGGGGTGTGCATCAACCCGAACCCGATCAACCTGACCACCCGAACTTCACCTATTTTCTCATCCGAACCGAACTCGAAAAAATACGAGCCCCAAACCGATACACCCGAAATAATTGGGCCCCGACCTTAAATAACCCGAACAACCCGAAATCATATGTCAAAAATACTAATTTTTAATACAAACATTATTAGATGACCCAGCAATCCTTTATTCTACAATCGAGACTCATTCTTCATCCACCAAACATCCCTTCCGTTTATCCAATTGCACCTCACCACCATCTAAACTTCACTTTCTGATTAAAAAAAGGAAGATGATCAACGGCGATGATCGTTGTTAGATTTCGATGAGTACATCCACAAATTTAAAGATTTATTTACAAAAATACTGGGAAATAGAAAGGGAGAAGAGTAAACAGCTGCGTTTGGAATGGGAGGCCAGAGGAAGAAGTTAAAGGTTGGACCTAGCGCTGGCAGCGGCGTGGTGTGGCAGGGTAAGAGAATAGTTGTAGCGGCTGATGGAAAAGAAAAGACGAAGAGGGAGGAAGGGTTAGGTTTTGTTGAAGGCCGAAGGAGGAGGAAGGTGGGTGAAGTCCGGAGGATATCCGAGCGACCGGACCTGGCAATGGTGGTGGCGTGGCGTGGCGTAGCATGGCAGAGAGGAGAAGGGGAGAGAGAGAATGAAGTGTGCGGCGGCTAAAGATCGAAATGACAAATGAAGAGGAGGAAAATTAGGTTTTCAATTGAATTTTTTTTTTCTGTGTAAAAACGGCGTAGTTTAGGTACAATGGTTGGGTTGGTCGATTTTTTTGGGTTGAATCGAACAACCCAAAAACCCGAGCTTTTACTAATATTCACACCTGAACCGACCCGTATAACCCGATTAAACCGAACAGAACACCTTGGTTCAGTTGGTCGAGTTAAACGGGTGGTTCGATTTTTGCACACCTCTAATATGAATTCTACAATTACCTCATTTCAACAACCTCAAATAGGGAGAAACTATATGTATGATTTTGATCAAACGAGTAAAGTCTTGTATTTCTTTTAAACCAAATAAAAATTTATTGTTGTTATGTATATAAATTAGTACAAGTTGAAGTAATTTGACATATTTAATTTTAGCACACTTAGTGCCAAATAAAGATTATTTAAATTCAAAAAAGATTACTTAATTATTTGAATTTTTTTAATGAAATTCCACGTACTATCTCCGTATATTTTATTTCTTTACATTTCAAAATGTATGATTAGATTTTAGTTTGATGTTGATAGTTTGATCGATTGGGTTAGGTAGATTAAAGTATGTTTATGTTAGTTATAAAATATGATTGCTGTAGTTTAGTTATATATAAATAATATTTTAATCTACCAAATCCAACCCATCAAACTATCAACACCAAACTTGAATCTAATCATAACTTTTGAAATGTAAAAAAAATGAAAAATACGGAGGTAGTAATTAAGAACTTATTTTTATTTTATTTTTTAAATGACAAATTAATCTTCATAGTGGCATATCTTTAAAAATAAAATTAAAATCTAATAATTATTTAGTTTGTTTAAAGAAATAAATAAGATTTACCATTACTTAATTATTTGACTTATTTTTGTTGAATTCTTGAAAATTTGGAACTTAGTTTTACTTTATTTTCTAAATGATACATTAATGGCACATCTTTAATAATAAAATTAAAATCTGGTAATTTTTTTATTTTTTATAGAAATAAATAAGATTTTCTATTGGGTAATTATTTGAATTATTTTTATAGAAATTTCATAAATTAAGAACTTATTTCTTTATTTTGTCATGATATAATTTTTTTTTTAGTTGAATGAGAGAGTAATATTTAATTTAAGATAATATAATACTCTTTTTATTTTTCAAGTATAAAATATCAAAATGCACTAAAATTTGTTTTGATAGAGTAAAATTATGGTTAAAAAATAGTTTTATATTTAATAGGTTTCTTATATTTTTAAATATGTTTATAATCTAAATTTTTTAAAGTTTCCATAATTAAATTTGTTTCTAAATAATTCTTATTTGCAAAGGTTAAGAAAATAAAAAATTTTCAAATCAAGTACAATAAAGTGAGTCAATCAACTAAGTTAATATTTTTACTTTATGTTTTTATTAAAGCTAATTAATAAAATTAATATTATAAAAAAATCAAGATTGAAAATATTATAATAAATTAAAATTAAATAATTTTTCAATTTGAATTTATATTTAAATTATCTCATTATTAAACTAAGCCTAAATAGTTAGTTTAATAAATTTTATATATATATATATAGGTTGTGTATTTTTTTTGGAAAGAATAGATTCTATCCTCTCAACTAAAGCAGAATCTTCTTTTTATCTGATTGGCAATTGAAGATTATGATCCTTCAGGAAATTGGGAGGAGTTTTTATTCTCATTGTTTTTAGAAGTTATTCATACAATTTTACCCCTATGAATTCCGGAATTATGGCAAAGCTAAGTTAACCCATGACCAGTTGTCGAATATCTGAGAACGTTCAAAAATTGCATTAAACCCCACACCACAGCCACCGAATTGGAATGTGGAAGGGAGAAGGGTAATTTGGTTATTTGATTTTGTGGGACCGTATAGATGGTGTGGTGGTGACCAAGTGAGAAGCCACGCAACGGAATCGTGGCAAAAGGATGTGGACACAATCATTTCTGTAAAACTCCAAATATTCTTCGGTGCGGGTCCTTTCCTTTTATTTACGATATCAGGCGTAGGGCTAACTATCGAAATGCAAATCCATATATATATATATATATATATATATATATATATATATGATTTTGTTCCGTATAGAAGATTTTAACGTTTTAACTTATTAAAATATTTTTTTTTTTATATAGTTACAAGCGAGGAGAAGGAGGAAGGGGGAAAGGGACATATAAAAATTTGAATCTGTACACTTTAACATTAAATGATAGAACGTTAATCGATTGGATCAATCTCATCCCTAACCGATTAAAATATTAAAAATTACTACATTTGTTCTAAAATATAAGCTATTTTTTATGTTTCTCATAGTATTAAATGTTACTTTTCAAATTATCCTCTCATAAATAAAAGAGTGAGTATTTTAAATATATTAATATAAAAATATTATAGTCAATTTAATAAAAAATTAATTGAAAAGGGAAAAATTTTAGATTTTCTTAAAAAAATTGTAATATCCTTATGTAATTTTTTATAATGTTTAGTAAAGTTAATTTTGAAATAATTTAAATAACATTTTATAAAAGTAACTTATTTAGTCTTTATTAATTTATAAAAAACTATTGCAAACAACTAATTATTGGTAGTTTGATTTAGAGGTTAGGAGGAATTGATAGTTGATACTCACTCAACTGCTGCTTTTTAGATATTTGATAAAAGAATTTTTTAAGAGCTAATAGCTGTTAGAATTCCAAAACTGCTGTTAATTAGTGGATGAAACATTTTACGAACAACTCTTTATATTTTTATTGAGAGACATACATAACCTAAAATTAATAATCAGCTAAATCATTTAATACTATTTTTTCCCCAAATGTTTCACTACTCTACTTTTATATTATTATTATTATTATTATTAGCTAAAATGATATTTGCTTACATCCTACTATTATTGACAAAATGATTTTACAGTATGTTACTCCATAATTTAGGAACCCAAGGGGGTTGGTCTGGTAGTGAAGTAATGTGACCAAAGATCAAAGGTTCCATGTTTAAACCCTCCTGGGAGTAACTAAAATTAAAAAAAAAATCCATAATTTAGGAATTACTAATATTTTAATTATTTTTAATGTTATATTTACATTTTTAAAATTTATTAAAAATATATTTTAAATTCAAAATTTTAAAATTTGAATTTATTTAAAAACATGCCTTTATTGTTCAGTTTATATAATAATAATAACAACTTACTATATTTTTATTAAACTCTCATTATTTATCAATTATGAGCTACCTACAACAACTATGAACTACTAACTATCCTTAACAGATACTAGTATAAGCTAAATCAAACATGTAGTTAATTTAATTTAAATGGAAGAGTATCGTTTTAAAAGGCTCTGATAAGGGGGACAAATTCTCCGTGATGAAAAACCCAAAATACCCCTAACTCGGATACAGTTTTAAGCAGCCACGCAGCAACTGCGTAACCAACACGATCTCTACTGGCTCTGGCAAGCTGTAAATGCGTACAGCCACAAACTAAGACAAGCATGGGCGTTTTAGTCATTGCAATGCTAAAAATAAGTGGCCCGCACTAAAAAAATTCTTGGACGGAAATTAATTTACAGAAAAAGCATCTTTTAATAGGTAGGCTATGAAAGCAAACATAAAATAGCAAGGGTACGACTGTAATTAAATAAAAAACTGAGGGCATCTGTTTAGCGTGAATCACAAGCATCTCGCTTCCCTATATAAAGGCATTGCAACCCTTCTCGCATTAACCTCGCATCACAAGAAAAAGCCCGTCAACTTTAACTACGGTTGCGTTTTAATTCGCGAATACCTGTTTCCAGAGATTTTTGGAGATTGAATTTGCTTTTCGTCGCTCAATCGGTCGCTCTTTATCTTTTCTTTTCAATCGGTAAGGAGTTATTCTCATTTTGTATTTAATAATTGTTTTTTCTGTTGATTATGTTTACATAATGTTTTGATTTCGGTTTTCAATTTAGGTGTTGATTCATTCGTCTATTGTTAATTTTGGTTTCTAGGGTTTGATCTGAGGTTCACAGAAGAAAGGTTTGAAGAGGGAGCTTTAAGTTTTCAGATTGGATTATCTTTTTTAATTGGTAAGTGTTGCTCTCGTTGGTCCGCAAGGTTTTTATTTTTTATATTTTTATGTAACATGTTTTTGTTCGATTCTGGATTGTTATTTTTAATTATTTCACTAGTTCCTGAGCAATTTTCCTTTTGAACTTCATATGATGTGTGGGTGGATAAATCCATTCTTAGAAGCCTTATCAAATTATAACCTAGAATTGATTGTGTTTCTTTTAGCATATGTATTTTCCATTCTTATGTTATATTTTGCCGGCACACTTCTTAGAAAAAAAATGTCATTAATTAATTATTTTACTATCAATGTTCCTGATATTCATACTTTGGATATAATCATTGATGTATAAACTATATGCCTATTCTGAAGAAGTAGCTCCTCATTTTTTTTTTCCTTGTTCATGATTTAGTTACAATGCCCTTGTGTTGTATTTCATTGCCTTTTTCCCCCCAATATGACGTTGAATCTCTAGTACTTAGGAACCTGTATCCGAAATATAGTTCTATCTGTTATTTGTCTGCCCATCTGCTTGTTATTTGTGAGTTTTTATCTGGTGCTGATACTTTTACTGGGTGTTCGCAGGCAAGGTTGAATGAACTAATGGAGTCCAAGGGTGGTAAGAAGAAGTCTAGTAGTAGTAAATCCTTATTCTACGAAGCTCCCCTCGGTTACAGCATTGAAGACGTTCGACCCCACGGAGGAATCAAGAAATTCAGATCTGCTGCATACTCCAACGTAAGTTTGATTTCTCTCTCATTGTTACTTGCAATTTTATTTTTTTCATGTACCTCCCTTCCTGATTTCATGTTGTTTTTTGCTTGTGCAGTGCGTGAGAAAGCCATCCTGAGATCGTCCAAGTGTTGACATAGCCCCTCTCTTAGCTCTCTTATACTTTCATTAGTGTTTAGTCTACATTCCTTTCATACTTACCTCGTTCTCTCGTACCTCGTTCTTGCGCACTCCTTTACAAGTGTATTTTGTTCCTTTGAGGCAAGATGGCCATGCCTGCCTCTGCTATTGGATTTGAAGGTTATGAAAAGAGGCTGGAAGTTTCATTTTATGAGCCTGGTTTCTTTGCTGACCCTGGGGGGATGGGCCTTCGCTCACTAACAAAAGCTCAAATAGATGAGATGCTAAAACCAGCTGAATGCACTATTGTTGATTCTCTTTCAAATGATCATGTGGATTCTTATGTTCTTTCAGAATCCAGTCTTTTTGTTTACCCGTACAAGGTCATCATCAAAACTTGTGGGACCACTAAGTTGCTTCTTTCAATCCCAGCAATTCTTAAATTGGCTAGTTCCCTTTCACTCGCTGTGCGGTCTGTGAGGTACTCTCGTGGGAGCTTCATATTTCCTGGGGCTCAGTCATTCCCTCACCGTAGCTTCTCTGAGGAAGTAGCTGTCCTTGATGGCCATTTTGGTAAACTTGGTTTGGCGAGTGTGGCATATGTGATGGGCAGTCCTGATAAAACCCAAAAATGGCATGTTTACTCTGCATCTGCTGACAAAGAGTGTCACATTAACCCTGTTCAAACTCTAGAAATGTGCATGACTGGCTTGGACAGAGACCGGGCATCTGTTTTCTACAAAACACCAGTTAGTTCTGCTGCTCTGATGACTGAGGAATCTGGTATCAGGAAAATCCTTCCTCAATCTGAGATATGCGATTTTGATTTTGACCCCTGCGGTTACTCGATGAATTCCATCGAAGGGGGTGCAATTTCTACAATCCATGTGACTCCAGAAGATGGTTTTAGTTATGCAAGCTTTGAGGCTGCGGGTTACAACGTCGAACAGGTGAAATTGAGTCTGATGCTTGAAAGGGTTCTAGCTTGCTTTGAACCAGCTGAGTTCTCTATTGCGCTGCATTCTGACGTTGTGCATGACGAGTTTGGAATGATTCGGTCTCTGGATGTGAAGGGATACAGCTGCGAAGGTAGAAACTGTGAAGTTCTTGGGAAGGGTGGATCCATCGTGTATCAGAGTTTTGTGAGAAGCAAAGGTTGTTCATCCCCAAGGTCAATCCTGAAATGCTGCTGGAGCGAGGATGAGAAGGACGAGGAAGTCTATAAGTAATTGTCGTCATATCTAGTATTTGTTGTTTTCTATTCTACTGTTTTTAATTAAATAATGTGGATGTGTGAAGTGGGGTTACAAATTTTGAGGGCAGTCGGTTTAAGCGCTCTCTTGTCATTGCTACAATTTTCTGTGTGTTATTGTTCAATTGGGTTTTTATTTTGAACTTGTATTTGGCTGTGGAATACTAAAAATAGTGCTAAATAAGCATTCCACATGCATGGGCGGTTTGTGTCCTTTATTGTATTATTATTTCTTCCTTTCGTGATATGGTGTTTCTTTAAGAACGCCAAACTCTTCCAATAAAAGTTAATTATTGTTATTATTTTTGAGTGAAAATGTTTATTATTATTATTATAAAGCAATTACCTTGTTTTCTTTTAAAAAACAAAAGGTCGTCTCGTAAATTCTTTGCAACTGCAAAGACGGTTATAATAATGTGTGGTTGAAGTTGGTTTCTTTTCGTGTGGACTTATCAGAAAAAATGGTAATGTTGAAAAATATCACTTTGCTTGTTCCACTTTTGCATTTATTCTGACTCTGCATTATTTTGAGGACGTCGGCCTTTATTTTTGTTTGATTCCGTCGCAAAATCAAGTGGGGAAATTATTGATGTATTTTCTACGCACTTTCGGCCCCCAAAAACTAATCATTTTATTTTATAATTAAGTCATGATAATTTGACTATAAATTGTTCTAACTGAATTTCAAATTTGCTTATTGAACTTGTAAACACTCCCCCTTACTTTCGTTATGTTCTCGACCAGTAGGATGTTGTCTTTTTTTTTTTGCCTTTAGTTACCGTCAAAAGGGTTTAAACCTGTGAGCTTTGGTCTTGATCAGTAGGATGTTGTCACCTCATCTAAATTGTATTGTTGTATTTTTCTAAACTTTGGAAATGAATTAATGAGCAACTGGAGTAATGGCATATTAAAATGGTAAGTGATAGGTACAACCAAAAACTGATTGAAATAAGGTTGGTAATTTCATACGAATGGCTGGTTGGCTACCAGAGGAGTGCATATCAAATTGCAATCTGGTTGGTAAGACGTGCACCTCACCCTACAAAATGTATATCTGTAATAGGCACCCTTTATTTCTTTATCCATCAAAATACATCCAATTCCAGCTTCAGATGTGGACCTCCATTGTAATTTGGAAGTTAGCTATAGCGACCAGAAACAACTTGTCCAATAATAAACCCATCCCACATTCAACCTTCTATTTTTCCTCTACCCCTTCTCTTCCCGTCAGTTACTTCAACATAACAATTAACAAAAGACTTAACTAGAATGCAAAGGTTTTCCGAAGCCTAAGGTGCCATCTTAATGTGTTGAAGCTAAAAAAATACACGAGGAAATTCACTTGCCAACTGACTCTTGCCTTGTAGTTCAGGAGGCGAACCTTGTTTACAGCTAATAGTTAAAAAGGTTGTCTGAAAGCGCAAAAACCGGCCAGTAATGAAAATATTAGTAAGAACTATATAACACAACATTTGCAAATACTGCAAGCAGAATACTATCACTATATCTCGTGATGTAAATATTACAATTTCTTGATTCATCTAATAAAATTATGTCAAAATTAATTGTAAAACGGAGGGATAAAATGCTAAAGAATTTCGCTCCATTTCCCGTTCTGCAAAAATGTAGCAGATGTTAACCTGCAGCTGAAGCTTCAGCCCCAAATCATTCTTTGCACGGCTTCTGCAGCTATCAGTATGGTCGAAACTTTCTAGCAGCCCTCAATTCCTGAATCTGCTTTCTGTTGTTCTCGAATTTGCTTTGTAGTGCCAAAATTTCTGCAATGAAACGGAGAAATTTTCATCCACGAGAGGTTACTTGAAAAATTAAACTGTGATAGATGCACTAATCACCATAACAATGGTAGCTACAAGCCAAGACACGGCCTGTTGCCTAGTGTTTGCTTAGGTGGGGAATACGGATGAGGATGACTGCATTGTGTATGTGAATATGCATATACACGTCCGTGACCCAGGGGCATTATATGTTATTTTATTTTTATCTGCAATACTACAATTACAATTCAAATGAGCAAGTTGCAAAATCATACCATTTCTCCTCGCGTCTCTTTTTTGAAATCGGTAGAAGTTTGGCCCAACATCTTTTTGCTTCTTCTTGGCCAACTGGCTCTCCACAACAGCTGGGGCAACAGAACCTACAGTCACTCCACTTTCAGAATCTGTCGTCTTCTTCCTTCCTTTATGGTGGACAACCACTGTCCATCCATCTTCTGCAGCACGGGCTTCTCTTTCTTTTCGCTCCTGCACCACAACACAACACGACAAATGAGAAACTAATCACTACAACATGTTTGTCACCAAGTAAAGGAAATAAGAAAAGGAAAAAAAGGTCATATGATGATCATAATTTACAATAGAAACACACATCAAATTTCCAATTCCAATTACCACAAAACATAGAGCATAAAGTAGATAATGAATACACTTTAAATTAAATGGAGACATCTTCACTCACTAGTGCACTGAATGGGACAAAAGCAATTATACAGGCATAAAAAGGTGGAATTATACAGAAATCTCTATAGACAATTCACAAAAGCAAGGTGTATGAAAAGATGAAGCTCAATAATATGTGCATGTCAGTGCAAATCTCTATCCAAGGATTGAAAAGACAAGTGCATCTCTCCACATGTCACACATGTTAACGACTACGGATCAGTGCAAAAATGCATGAGAGATATACCTGCTCAAGCTTTTCCTCGTGTGCAGTTATAAATTGATCTATGGATTCTTGCAACACCTTCAAACCTGGTCTACTTTGATGGTATTCTGTAATCCACTCTGTAAAAAGTACAAATTAATAATGCAAGAATTTTCATTGATAATTGTGAAATCTGAAAGGAAATAACTTATAATTTGGAAATAAAACAGATACTTTGCTAGTTGACCTCCTGTCAACCAATTGAATGAAGCAAATTCAGCTACTTACACAACCCACACTGTTTCTTTTGCTAAGGAATGGGTAGAACAACTAGATAACTTTGCTATAAACAAAAAGAATGAATGAGTATACAGACAAAAACCCTAAAATTTATGCAGGATTATATTTTGAGAAATGAAGGAAGGATGACAGAACCATGAAGAGGTAACCAGGGATTCTGTTTTAGGTCAACAAGTCATGCAGAGTTAACTTAGATACCCCTAAACAGGATAAGGGGTATAGACACATAATTGCTTGGTGTCCAACTCTACAAGGTCTTTTAACATATCATCTTCTTGCAAGTTTGCTAGTCAAATATTAAGAAATAACCTCACTGGGATTAGGACTCATACTTCTCATTCCTTTTGAGCTGTCCTCTTCCCCTGAAGAAATGCAAAAGACATCATCATCTTCAATGGCATTTTCTCTCTCTTCTCTTATGATCTCACTCTCCTTTCTCGTGTGATGCTCCTTTTTTTTAGATTTCTTAGATTTTCCTGAAAAAGAAATAAGACCATAAAACAACAATTATATGAATTTGGATTTTGTCAGGAAATTTTATCAAATCAAACAAATCAGATTACTAATTTACAAGTTCTGGTACCTCCTTCAGTAACAGCCTCACTTTGCTTGTTGAAATTGTTTATATTTCCTTGAGATTTGAATGAGCTGTGCTTTGCTGCCCCATCATCTATGTGGAAAAGAAAAAAGTCACTAGATCAAATCTGTAAAGATAATGTGCTTGAAACTTAATCACATGAAATTAAGCAGAAATTAGGTGTCTCGTTTGAAAAGTTGAATTGTAAACAAGCTTAAGCAAATACAAAAAACTGAAAGGATAAGAAAAATAATTTGAAAAGGTGAACTAGCAGTTTAGAAACTCACTGCAAACTGATAGATGTCCAAAGGCAATTTTGAATCAAATAACTCTTGAACAAAATAACACAAACATTGGGCCAATAAAAAAAAAAATCAAATAGTGCACATAAGCATACACAAAACACACAGTTCCACATTAAGCAAAGACATCATCAAGCATAATACCATTGTGATTGGAGTTGCCAGCCAGAGAATTACTTCTGCGCTTATTTTTTCTTTTCTTTTCCTTTTGTCTATTCTCGATATTTTCTCCTTGTGCTATGATCAGATTGTCTGTTCAATCAACAGAAACCAATAAATGAGAAAGAAAATCATGAATTACAAAAAAACACACACACATGTTTTTGCTCTTACCCTTGATCTTTACAGCTTTTCCATCATCAACATTGTTTTCCTTCTCTCTTTTCCTCTTCTTCTTTCCTATGGATTTGATATCCCCATTCCCTGTTTCCTCTTTCTTTAAAATTACTTCTGCAGTTGAAAAATGTCAAGCATTACTACCTGATAGCAAACATCGGTTATTCTCTGGTTGTAACAATCAGTTTGAAACACTTCACTCTCTGATTTTCAAGGATATAGCTAAAGTAGGGATACGTCCAAAACCAAAGGTATCTTCATTGCAGAAAATGATGGTTATCTCATCCGTATATCAATCAGAACTCATCTATATCTGATCTCTCTAATAAAAAGTGATTCAGAGAACTATTCATAATTTGAGGTATTTTGATATAGCAATATGACTACAACTACCTTGGACCAGGATATTAAATTATTACCTTGTTTCTATATCAGACCCCAGCACCTTCAGCTCCAAAACAATTACTGTATCCTATGAAAGTGAATTTGTTTTCTAAATAATAAGCCATGCCGAAAGCCAAAACACTAGCTTTTGTAGCAAAGAGGAAAATCCAAACAATGACCAAGTACATTGAATCTCAAATAACTAAAACTATAAATCATAAAAAATCCAGTAATGTTACCACCACAGTAGCCTTTGCAAGGAGCCGTAGATATTCATATCAGTATCTATTTTCCAACTAATACAATTTCAGAGCTAAAAAAAAATGCAAGTTGAAACAACAAGCAACTGCCCTAGCTTTATACCTAAGTTGATTATGCAACGATTTCATGCCTCAAGAAGAACAAAAATAGTATCCTTAAAGCAAAGTGCAGTCCAGATGAGTGGTGCAAGAAAATGTAAACTCTATTCGCATAACTGAAACAAATATAAAGTTTACAGTTAGAAGTTTTATAGAAGACCTACAGACTATGTCAATCAAAATTGAAATGAATTTAAAAATAAGAAATGCAGAATGTATACATGTGAAAGGATAACAAGACGGGATCAAAGAAAAAAAAGTTGAAGCAGAGGTACCGTTTGGAGATTGGTCTTCATTAGTTCTCTTGGCCTTCTTTTTCTTCCTCTTTTCCAGTTTCTCTTTCAAGCTTCCCATGAGAACTCACTGTAACATTTTTCAGCCTATTTAGTTAAAAAGGGTAAAAGAATTAAACTGCAATTAAATGGTTCGAGTTTAATGCGGCAACACGAGGAAAAAGGTCAAATATTCGGAGAAAAAACCTTGGACTAATAGACTCTAAAAAAAGGGTGCGGCTAAATACGAGTTTTATACGGGACCTAATTGAAAAATTCAGCATTTATTTTCCTCATCATATGCATGTCTTTAATATTTCAAAACAAAATATCACTAATTATAAATCCAAGTTTCATAAATCAAAATTAAATTTAAAATAAGAAATTAAGCAAGTTTGCAACTAACAGACCATGAAAGGCATTAACGAAGATCTTTTTCAATTATAAAAAGTGACAAAAAAGAAACAATCATCAATATCAACTATAAAAGTGAAGTCTTTGTATCTACATGAATTTTACTGATTAGAATTAGACAGAATTATGAGAAAAGCAACCCTAATATCGTAAATTATATGATATTCATAATTTAGCAAAGCAATGTTTACCAATTAGAAAAGAATCACAGAACTGAACTTGCATTGCATCTACAAAAAGATACTTCTTGTTTGGTTCAACAGAAAAATCTTAGCAAGTATTGGATTTTTAGATAAATTGTTATAACTGCTAAAAAGTGCAAGGCCAATTACGAAACCCATGTAGAAAAACAAAAAATCCATAATCCCTTTCTTGGTATATTTCTATATGAGAATATAGTTGATACTAGTATTTAGTACTCATGTTTCATCTTTTCTGGAGAAAAGTTTTGGTTACCGGAAGAAAACTATGACTTACCTGAGAAGACTAACGACCACTAACAAAGAATAGTGAACGACGACTCTGGAAGCAACGAACTTTGGTAGACGGTGGACGGTGAACGGCGACCACTTTGACGTTGGGAGAGCGGCTAGTCTTCTGGTTGTGTTTTCTGCGCCTGCGATGGAGGAGGCTTTCAGCTATGGAGGAGAAAGAGGGAGTAGGGCGCCACAACAAGGTTGAATGGGTATGGGTGGGTGGGCGTGCCTTATTGTTTTCGGTTATTAATCTGACCCGATTCGTTTCCCCTACTGAAACCGGTGCATATCAAGATAATAAAATGATAAATAGGATAAGTCAGGGACCTAAGAGTAATTTTACCTAAAAAGGGCCAAAAATTTAAAACCTAAAACGTGAAAATTGAAAGACTCTTATACCTTCTCTGCATTTTCAATTTCTTTCCCACCTCCAATCTCTATTTCAGGTAACTCTCTCCCTCTCTCAATTTTAATATCTCAAATTTGAGCCAAGGTGATGGTTTTTTTTTGGGTAATTTTTTAAGTTAAAATCGTTAGAAGAAGTTATTGTTTGCTGCTGCTGTTGTTTACACAGATAATTAATATAAAAATGGTTGCTTTGTTCTCTCTGAGCGGTGAAACGCAATTAGTTCAAAGCATATGTGCAACAGTAATAAAGGGTGGGTGGAACAATCTCTTAAGACCCAGTATTGGGTCTAATCTCTCCACAACAATCGTTAACCAGGTACTATTGCAGCTCTCTTTATACACCCATACTCCTTTTCTTTCTTGGGCGTTATTTAAATGGATTGAATCATCAATTCCTAGTTATAAACACTCCTTACAATCTTCATGGACAATGCTTTACGTTTTAACTAAGTACAAAAACTTCAGGACTGCGCAGAATTTACTTGAGAAGCTTGCCTATAAGGATTTCTTGCCAAATCAATCGGTTTTGAGTGCTTTAGTAAGGCTGCACAACGACCCAGATGTGAATTCTCATGTTTTTAGTTGGCTTGTGATCATTTATGCAAATTCCAAGATGCAACAAGAAGCAATTCAGGTCTTTGAGTACATGAGGGTGTGTGGGCTTAGGCCACATTTGCATGCGTGTACCGTGTTGCTTAATTCTCTGGTTAAGGATAGGCTTACTGATATGGTGTTTAAACTTTATAAGAAAATGGTAAGACTTGGAGTTGAAGCTAACATTCATGTCTACAACGTCTTGATTCATGCGTGTTGTAAATCTGGTGATGTAGAGAAAGCAGAGAAGTTGTTGAGTGAAATGGAACTGAAATGTGTTTTTCCTGATCTTTTCACATATAATACTATAATTTCATTGTATTGCAAAAAGGGTATGCACTATGAAGCTTTGTCTGTTCAAGATAGAATGAACAGGGCAGGTATTAGCCCTGATATAGTCACTTACAATTCACTTATCTATGGTTTTTGTAGACAAGGTAGAATGAGAGAGGCTCTGGGGCTTTTTAAGGAAATTAAAGAAGCTACTCCTAATAATGTGACATACACTACCTTGATTGATGGGTATTGTAGAGTGAATGAACTTGATGAAGCTTTAAGATTACGAGACACAATGGAAGCACAAGGGCTGTATCCTACTGTTGTTACTTATAATTCAATTCTACGTATGTTGTGTGAGGGAGGCAGAATAAGAGATGCAAATAAGCTGCTAAATGAGATGAGTGACAAGAAGATTGAACCAGATAACGTCACATGCAACACATTGATAAATGCTTACTGTAAGATAAGGGATATGAAATCGGCTTTGAAAGTGAAGAACAGGATGGTGGAGGCTGGTTTGAAGCTCGATAAGTTTACATACAAAGCATTGATTCATGGTTTCTGCAAAATACACGAGATAGACAACGCAAAGGGGCTTTTATTTGGCATGCTTGATGCAGGATTATCTCCTAGTTACTGTACATATTCATGGCTTGTAGATACTTATTGCAATCAACACAAGGAAGAGTCGATTATCAAACTACCGGAGGAGTTTATAAGTAGAGGTATGTTTGCTGATGTATCATTATATAGGGCACTAGTAAGGAGTTTATGCAAAAGAGAAAGGGTTGATCTTGCTCAAAAAATATTCAATCTCATGCAAGAGAAGGGGATATTGGGAGATAGTGTCATATACACCAGCTTGGCATATGCATATTGGAAACTTGGGAAAGTAAATGTTGCTTCAGATATGTTAGATGAAATGTACAAAAGAAGGCTGATGATTACTCTGAAAATTTATAGGTCCTTTAATGCTACTTATGCAAGTGACAACTCTGTGTTAAATCTCTTCTGGAATCATGTAGTGGAAAGACGCATTATGTCGAAGAATATATTGAAGGATATAGAACAGGTAAATTTATGCTCATAGGAAACTTGGGTTGGATTGTGAAATGCTTCCTGCTTGAATTTCAAATGTTATTATTTGGTTGCGCCGTGGACTGATCTTAGTGCGCAGTGCATATGTTGATCGGACTAACTGGAAAACTGCAACCTCCATTCTTGCTAGTGTTTCAGAGAACTGAAACTATATGGTGGAAATAGAGGAAAGCAAAATCTAGTTTGTAAATCTATATCAAAGCTTGGATATGCAAATGACATACAGTTTATCTATTGAACTTAGTTTTTGCTGAAATTCATTTCATTTTAACCTTATTGGAACTCTCTTTTCCTATTCAAATAAATTCTCTTCTTTATCATTTGTTCTTCATTTCTAGAGTTACTTCTTATGTTTGAATGTTACACAAAAATTCGTGACTGCCCGCGAGCTGATTTGTTCTCACCCCTTCATTTATATGAAAATTGTTGAGATTCTTGGCCTCCATTTGAATTTCAATGATGATGAACATGTGCTAGGATTTTTGGAGTATTTGCTTAAGAACGTTTTAGTTTTGGAGAATATGGTAATACATTATACTCAACATCTGCATGTTGAATGCGGAACAGATCTTTTGCTTGAAATTGCTGAAAAATTGTTTAAGTTAAACGGTATGCACTTTTAACAGTAGGCCATACTTGCCTTTCGAGTAAAATTGAAGAGAATATGATATCACTTCTGTGACAAAATGTCACTTTCTTCTTTTAAGAAAGGGTTAATTATTAATTAGTCCATGAATTTTACATATTATGTAATTTAATTCATGTATTTTTAATATTGTATTTCTTCTGTCTCTATCTTTTCTCTTGGTTCAATTATTTAGTCCTTTTATAAGGATTAAATAGTATATTATTTTAAAAAATGAAGGACTAAATTCAGAAATTGTAATTGATAATACTAGTACAAGATTGGTGAGTAATCTCAATGTAGTGATAAGTTGATTGAAGACAATGGACTTCGAGGTCTCGCCATTGAAGAGATTTTGTGCCATAATTTGATGTAAAACATAAACAGCTGAACCATGGATGGGTTTAGGAATTTTGGTGGCTAGAGTTCATATTGAGAAAGAAGATGAACAAGATACGTTTTCATTCCTGAAAGTTATAAAATAGCTCACTTGTTTGTGGGTTTTCAATTAATTTCATTAAAGGCTAGATACTTTCATCAATTAAGACCAAAATTTCCGTTCCGGAGTGGTATTGGCAAGTGGGCGAATGATTAAGAGTGATTTTGCAAGAGAGTTGATTTTAGGTGCCATTGTAAATTTGCTAAAAGTTGAAGGTGATATGTATGGTTTTGCCTTACAAACTCCTAATTGATAATAAGATATTCCCGTCTTGGAAGAAAAATAATTACGTTAAAAATTGTGATCTTCATTAAAAATATTATGTTTTACGTATAGGAAGAGAGAAATTTTACAATCTGATTCAAAGGTAGCGGTGGATTCAGTTCAAGGTGATAAAATGGGGTCTTTTCTGTTGAGAAATTTTGTAGCAAATTGTGTGTCTCTTCTTCATCGTCAATGGCAAGTGAAATTGAAGAATATTTACAGAGAAGGTTATCAAATGAAGCAGTGGCTGAACCATTTGGATTTCGAGGAGTACATGATCCAGGTCCTGTGGTGAAGCTTTATCTGGAAGGGGAATGTGCTGGTGCGTATTGGCCTAGATATATTCTATATAAGGGTTAATCTACTCCTTTGTATATAAATGTAATATAGTAATTATTGTAAAAAAATATATAATAATTAAAATTATTTAAAAGGAAAAATATGAATTTTGAAATTAGAAAGTTTATCATAATAAAGAGATTGAGGGTTTGAAAATTTCTTCCAGGTCAAAAGGCCTAAAAATCTCTAACATCAATAACAATTGAACAAATGTTAGTGAAATCCTCAAAAAGGGGTATGACCTGTTAATCAATAACTGGATTTCAAACACTATAAATAATCGAAAACATGAAGACTATAATCATCGTATCTCAATTCTCTTAATCTTTCTTTCTACTCTTCTAAATCGTATTTTCAAGTAATTACTTTGTAGAACATAAAAATGGCAGACTCTAAGAATGAGATGAGCTTCCAGGCTGGTCAGGCCACAGGCCAAGCTCAGGTTTGCTTTTCAATTTTTGTTTTATTCTAATATATATACACCTTCGAGTGTGCGGAATTTCTCTGGACTATGTGTAAACGTTAGATGACTTTGTGCACTTGGTTGCCTTCTAATATATAAACGGAGATCTAATTAGATATAAATGATAAAAGTGCGTGCAATATTTTGTTTTCAGGAGAAAGCAAGCAACCTTGCTGACAAGGCTTCAAATGCTGCAACTGCTGCCAAGGAAGCAATCCAGCAGGTTTAAAATTTATTTCTTACTGCTGTAAAACAGTTAATAAAAAGAATTATTTACGCGTTCAGGAAAATGAGGTGAAATATGTTATGTGGTGTAGGGTGGTCAGGCGGTTCTGCACAAGGCACAGGAAGCAGCTGAAGCAGTGAAGAATGCTACTACTGGGACTGGCTCTGGGAACAACGTTGCGGACTGCAAGAAATGAACCACTTCTTTATATTAAATTAATAATTTTAGAATATTTTTTGTAGGCCAATTGGCTCTTCAAATAAAGAAGATATTTTTTATTTATTTTCAATTTCAGTTTGAACCTACTACCTTAAGGTAATATAAAACAGGATTAATAGAATTTAATGTTTGTACTTTTTTAATTTTGTTGGTTTGGTGTCTAAACTTTAAAATTACAAATTAAGTGTCTGAACTTGGCCAAAACCATTTTCACGCCTCTAAACTATACCTCCTTTTATATAAGCCTCTCGAATAAATAATGACAACATGAAGCTCATGAATTTATAACGTGTCTCTCATGAAGTCTTTCCGTCACCCATCTGACAGTGTGTGTCCTACATATTAACGGAGAACACGTGGAACCCTGATTAAACTTGAAACTACGTCGTTTTGGAAGCAAAATTGGAAAAAAAAATGAATTTTCTCCTCTATCCTTGTTTCTACTTCTCTTCAATTACTCAAAATTGAGATTTAGTCTTTCCTAAATGAAATAAAAACATCAATTATTCATATAAATGAAATTAGAAATGCACATCCGCATCAAAAAGAGCATCAACGGGAAAAATTACGTACCGGTTACTTTTCTTGTTTAAATTATTATGAATTTAAATGAATTTTTTTTAGACTCATTTAAAATAATTTTTAAAATCATAATAAAATTGTACAGTTTCACTCTCATTGCCAATATGATAATCGAAAAATCATTGTGATTTTTTTTTTTTTTTTGAGTGAGTAAGAAATAGCAGGAGTGATTTATTCGGTTGGTGTGACAGTTTGCCCATGGTGGAGATCGATTGGAAGAGAAGAATTTTAGTTGGATTGGTTGTGTATAGTGGCGGTGCTTGCACGGTGGTAATGGTTCTTTCCGAAGGACAAGAAGAAGAGGAAGTTGAAGATTATGGATTTGGGAAATTATAAAAGAGTCACTGAAAGTTTAAAATTGTAGTAAAGTAGTGAGAATCGAAGCAATTAGAGGTGTATTTGTAAAAGTCCACCCACCTAAGTAGGTTGCAACCGACTGCTAACTAGTAAACCGGCTAACATATTTTTGGTTAAAATTACTAGTTTAGGTAGGTATATAAGTAAGAGGTTTTGAAATTTAAGTACTGAAATAAGAAAAAAAAAAAATTCAGGTAGCAACGGTAAATACCGTTTCAAAACATTAGATAATTTATGTTATAATTTCAAATTACATGTAGTTGGTCTTAAATTTTATGATTTAATTTAGATACTAAATAAATATTTATGTACAAAATAAATATAAAATAATTTAAATTAGTTTTCACTCGGTTCAAGTTTGAAATTATTAAAAATTGAATATGAATGCAATCGAGACGATCATATATTTGAGAATTTTATTTAGGGAAAACTATTATTTTGCTATTGAAGTTTTTTTTAATGATGAATTTATCACTAATACTTGACAAAATTGCTCTAACATTACAAACGATTGGCCTAAATTACTAATACAATACCACGGCGTTAACTTTAACGTTTGACCGTTGAAAAATTACAGATTGGCCCCTCAAGTTGATTTGAATTTTTATTTTTATCCTTTTTGTAACTTTGGTGCTCAATTTCATTGCACTTTGAATTTTTTTGCCAATAACACCACTTTCACAACAAATAAGTGTAAAATCAGAATATAAAAATTCACTGAAAGTTCTTAATTTGATAAAATAAAAATCACTATTATTATTTTCAATATTTTTGAAATAAACTTTTTTGTCCTTATATTTTAAATTTGTTCTACATTTTTGTACTTATGTTAAATAATGACCAATATTCTATTAATTTTTTAAAAAATTGACATTACTACCTTTAATTAATTAATTACTTTTTAATTAATAGGTACTAAATTATAATTTTATAATTTAAATTAAAAAATAAAAAAAAAAGTGAACTGCATACCTATTGCTGAACGTGGACCTACATCTTCTTAGAATAAAATCTCCGTTGCCAACCTATATTTGAGAATTTTATTTAATTTTGTTGGATCCATATATTTGTAATAATTTTTCTGCTTGTATCCACATTTGGAGTGCCTAAGTTTATAATTTTGCTAATAAAAATTGATGGAAATTTATTATTATTATTATTATTATTAGTTTTAACTTGATTAACTAGTATTTTATCCGGATTTTGCATGACGAGACCCATATTCTATTGCTATTTGGGTCTATGTTAGCCATTTTCCTTAAATCTTATTGCATTTAGTTGTATTGTTAGAACTGTGAATGGTAGGCTAAGAAAATCTCTTAATTAATTTGATTGTTAAAATGTGAAACTATTATGATTAGACTCCTTAACATAGACCAATAATATATAACAATGCTAAACAATACCATAATAAACAAAAAGACAAATCTTTTATAATAGATTTTCCCCTTATGGAGTTTATTTTTAATAGTTTTATAATTAAGCATTTTTAGTTGCTTGTCATTTTGAGATATAAAATGGATTATTGATATTTTTTTTTCAAAATCTTTTATCTTCAAATGTATGAAATAATATTCTATCAATGAAATATTGTAGTGTAGCTTGTTACTTCATCAATATTTACTTATTCTAATATTTCTGCGAGTTTAAGCTGTCACAATTTTTTGAAAGACATTATCAATGTTTGGAAATATTATTGTAGAAAATCAATTTTTTGTGTCATATTTGAAGAAGGACTAGAAAATTAATTTTTTTTTCCAAGATTCAAAAATCACTCTAAAAAAATGTTTTAATTATCTATTGTATTTCTTATTTTTTAATGAAATTACGATGATATTTTGTTATTATTTCAACCATTAATAAAAATTTAAATTTCAATTAAAAAAAATTAGAAATCTCAAACTAAAACCCAAAAACTGGAAAATTACCCCCTTTTTTTAACATAGTTACAAGTGGGGAAGGGGAAAGAGGCATATGTAGATTTGAATCTAGACACTTTGACACGTGATAGAGCGTTAACTGCTTGGGCCAACCTCATTCCATTTCTGCAATATTACAGTGTCCTAACTAACATCATAATAAAAGTGCTAATAGTAATATAATTTTATTAAAAAAAATTAAATATAATAATAATAAAAGTGATAACCGTTTGAAAAATTCTTAAAGAGATCCCTGATCCTTACCCGGTCTAAACGCCTCAAAAATCTCAACTCCAATAACAACTGATCACATGTTAAAAAAGGGTAAGACATTTCAAGCAATTTCTGTCTTTAAAAAGCCAAAACCCAAACACCATAACCATCATCAACTAATCTTTCTACTTTCTACTTTACCAATCCTATTTTAGAGTTACTAATTAACCCAAAATATGGCAGACTCCAAGACTCAGATGAGCTTTCAAGCTGGTCAGGCCACAGGCCAAACTCAGGTTCGCTTTTTTATTTTTATTTTACAATGACTCAACTGAGAAAGAATAAATAAATAAATATTTTTCTATTCCATTAAAATTTAATTGATTTATTACATATAATTTATGCTATAATCGGCAAATTTCATAGCAATAATTTAACTTTATATACAAGATTTTTTGATTGGCAAATTAAATTTTTTGGTTAAATTATCAGAATTCCAACCTTAGGTCAGGGAGGTACAAGATTAAGAGAGATTGAATAACTCCGGCGGTTTAATTCAATTTTCATAGGATCCGTATAATATTATTAATTTTTTTATTTTTAGGAGAAAGCAAGCAACCTTGCGGACAAGGCTTCAAATGCTGCTACTGCCACTAAAGAAACAATCCAGCAGGTTTAAAAATAATTTCTTACTGCTGTAAAACAGTTACTGTAAATAATTAGTAACGAAGAGAGATGTTATTTGGTGTAGGGTGGTCAAGCAGTTATGCACAGGGCACAGGAAGCAGCTGAGGCAGTGAAGAATGCTACTACTGGCTCTGGAAATAACAGCAACAAATGAACAACTTTTAGCATATTTTTGTAGGCCAATCGGCTTTTCAAATAAAGAAGAGAGTTCATTTTCT
>CATIWJ010048732.1:0-32100 GCA_949640765.1 Croton laevigatus | reverse complement strand
ATTTTATTGGAACTTCAAATGTCATTAATTGCAAAATGCAGTAGAGAGTCAATGTTACTCTCCACAAATAGAGAGTGATACTGACTCTGTATTTTATTTTTTTGGAACATAGAAAGTGGATTGGAGCCAAAATTTAAAAATCAACTCTCCATTATATTGAGATTAATGTGACAGAAGAGTGGATTGGGGATGCTCTAACTAGATAGAAAATTTACATACTTTGTAAATTTCTAAATTTTAAACATTGTATTTTATCAATATACCAACCAGAGTTGTTTCAGCCAAATTTTGAGTAGCACATACTTTGCCAGATTATTTGACAGCTAAAACTAAGGACAACTACAGGTGGCCATGGCTGGTTCGAACCATCCAAACCGCAGTTAACCGGCCCAGAATTGCCCGGCCCCTTGTCCAGTTGAGGTTCATAAAATTTTTGAAGCATAACTGTTCATGGCTGTAACTTTCTATTCGAACCGTCTAAACTGCTTTTATAATTTTTAGCCAAAACTGCTAGTTTCAACCACTTAAACCATCGGACATTTGACACTTTTTAAACTGTCTTTGGCCCATAAACCTCCGGGCCACGAACCGTAACCGGACTATCCAGGCTATGGGCCAGTTACAGTTCATCAAAATGTTGAACCGTGAACAGTCGGGTGGCCACATAGAAGACACAATTAAATTGGGTCTGTATTGGGCTGGTTTCGCACATTCTCCTAATCATAGCTTCTCTTTGCCCCAAACTTAAATTGGGTCTCACAATTGGTCTACAGATTGTCTCTGGAACTCATTAGAGCGGCATTCCCCTAATTATTGTTTATTTAGAAAAAAAAAAAAAATCTGCATTCTGTTTGTTTTTGCCCCCACTGAAACACAATAACAACTTTTTTTTTTTTTGAAAGTTAAACACAATAGCATTTTTATTTCATTCAAACAATTGAATAATCTATTTTGCATTTGGGGTATATTATATTTATATCTATTATTTCTCATATCTAAATTTCATTTTAAATTGGGAAAACTATAAAATTAGCCATGTTTTAACTTTATTTGATAAAAATAGCCCAACTTATGGTTTTGTTGACAAAAATAGCTGGCTATAGTTTTAGTGACAAAAATAGCTTAGTTTGACAATAATAACCCACTCTCTTTCCTCTGTTCCAATTTAGCCCGATTCTCAGTGACGATTTGTTTATTTCTTCTCCATTCCAAATTTATTTATCTCACATGAGAGTAATATCTGATCCATTCTCTTTCTCTCATGTCAGGATCATGGAAGAGCTTCAATCGACGCTGATCTCGGTCTCTAATGAACCTTGAAATTCACGTTAAATATAGTCTTATGGAGGTCATGAACAACAATTGTCAGGTTTCACTCGCCTTTGCAGTTTTCCAATTAAAGAGAAGCTTTGATCAACGCTAACCTGTTTCTTTAAAAAAAATTGTCACAAATCTAGCTTGGTTTAGTCCCCTTGTCCCTCCTCGACTCATTGTAAAGCTCAAGTCACTGAAGAGAAAAGCACAACGGAAATCAAATGGCCTGATTTGGATTTCTATTTCTAATCGATACTGGAATTACAAGCATTAGGTCATATAATTAATCTCTAATCATTCAATTTAATCGTTTTCAATGTTGAGCTTGTTTAATTTCAATAATTCAATTTATTCTCTCCATCGTCCTTTAATTTTGGTTCTGAATTTCTTTTAGAAAGAGGAGAAACTCATTGGTGAAGGAAATTCTTCTTTTGCTATAGTTTCAGACATTTTCATTTGGTCTTGTTTTGGATTTTTGAATTGATTTCAGTAGAATTTGGATATGGAACTTCTTATAAATAAATGCCTTGAGAGTTGAATTTTTTTGTGATGTTCAGTCCAAATTCTTATATATGTAAATTCTTATATCTAAAAGTCTTTTTCTTCTGCTATAGGTATAATGAGGAAGAAGCTAGGCTTCCTGGCTTTGAAGATGAGCTCTGGGCTCATTTTTGTAGACTTTCTACTAGGTAATCCAAATCCTAGCCATCTAGTGCCTCAATTCTGTTTGGTTTGTTAAAGGAAAACAAAGAAATGAAAGTGATTTTGGTTTGTGAGAAGTGAGTGCAAAGTGCTCGAATTGATGGAGAGAAATTGGAGTTTAGTATAATTTAGTAATTTGTTGAATAAAATTAAAGATAATTATCTTTATAATTACTATTGTTATTTGTATAAATAGTAGTATTTATGAATGTATGTCATTGAAACTTTTGTTATTTGTATTTTAGATGTAGCAGTTACGTGTATGAATTACTGCAATAGTTGAAGTTGATGCCTCAATAATATTGGTTGTGTACATTAGTTGATCAGTATTTGATCAATGTGTACAATAATTGATCAATATGTATACAATAGTTGATCAATATTTTAAATATATTTTTTATATATATTTTAAATGTAGTTTGTATCTTTTTTGTAGGTTGTGTAGATTTACAGTATCAACTCTCAACAAAGAAGATCCACAAAAATGGAACAATATATTTTGATAATTACAATTGTAATTTGAAGATGAATAGTTTTTGTATAACTGTTGAACAATTTGTGTATAATATTTCTTTTATTTGATTTTGCTGTAATTTTTTTTCTTCATATTTTTATATTAATTTTTATGTGTTTTTATTATATTTATTTATTTTCTATGGAATAATTTTTATACAACTATTATATAGATTTTGTACAGAATTTTCTTTTATTTATTTTATATTTGTTGTACTATTTTTGTGTAACTGAATTACAATTTTTGTACAAAATTATTGTTTTACTAGGTTATTTTAGTTATTTTTGGGGTGGGCTATTTTTGTCAATAAAAACATTGCTCGGCTATTTTTGTCAATAAAAACATGTCCGGATACTATATTTTTGTCAATTAAAAATTTGGTTGGACTATTTTTGTCAATGATACTATATTTTTGGGCTATTTTTGTCAAATTCCCTTTTAAGATGTAAATTAAAAACATAAGAGCCCATACAGACCAATTTTACGATAAATTATAGTGAAATTTTTAATTTTTCCAATTTTAAATCAATAATCACATTTCAAAATTTGATATTTTTGTTTTGTAGGTTTTAAATCCACCAACCATCATTCTCCTAATTTATTCTTTTATTTAGAGTGAGCCGTAAATTTTCGAATTATTCATGTTTTGTTCATTTGTGAAAATTACAAAACTTTCCAAAATAGTGTTCACATCACATGCTAACGTTTGAATTATTCATATTTGTTTATATTAGAATGAAGATTTCAATGGCATTCCCTCAAAATTTCCATGCGATTGATTGAGAATTTGTATTTTTGTGAAAATATTCTAAATATCTTCGTCCATTCTACAATTAGAATTCATTTTAAATTTATTATCACGTCCTTTTAAAAGGACAAAGCCAAAGAGGGCTGTTTCTTCCTTTTATTTATTTATTTTTCTTTTCTTTCTTTGGAGTAATTATATGGGATAATATCATAAAAGTCTCATTTTTTAATCTGAAAAGAACTTTTATCCTAATTATATTTTAGTTCTTAAAATAGTCATCTTTTAATTTTTAACTCTTAAATGAATTTTGTTCCTTTTGTTTATAAATTGTTTATAATATGTTTATATTTTATTTTATAATTAAAAAAGGCTATTTTAAAAAATATTTTTTAAAAATAAGATTTTTATTAGAATGTGCTAAAATTTAGTAAGTTATTTATATCAAAATCCCTAATTATAAATCATTAGTTATTCATTCTCTCTAATTAATTGAATGAAATTGTGATGGGGCAAATTTTGGGTTGGAAGGAAATGTTCATAATACTATTTACTCTATCATTTGATAATAATTAATTGATTTACTTAAGAAAAAAGTCACATTAATTAGAAAAAGATGGTTCCCTAAAAGCATAAAAGCATATAATAAGGGAATTATAAATGGCCTAATACATAAATATGCATCTACCGTTTACAAGAATTTCATGGTAGCACCATATCGTTTGCGTTTTGACCTATTGTATCTCTAAATTATCTAAAAGTGACATCTCATGCCCTACTATGTCAACCTTAAGGAAAATTACCCAAACGATCCTTAGAAAATTACCGCAATGATTCCTCACCCTTCTTCTTCCTCAAGCTCCAACAATGGCAGAGGGACCAATTAGATAATTTTCCAATCCAAAAATGGACTTTCAATTTTGGCGATAAAACATCTATATGAGCATACCAAATGAAAGCTTTCACAATGAGGATTCCAAATATGTCTTCAAATCCGTCATTCCACCACCGTAAGGCTTTGTAAAATGGAAACAAAATTTCGGGATTTTTTGACCCATTTACCCGACCTGTTTCAAACTCAACCTGAAATTTCATTTCCATTTTACGATATTTTATGGTCGTAGGACGACGTATTTAAAAGCATATTTGAAATCCTTGTTGTGAGAGCTTTCATTTGGTATGCTCACTTGGATGTTTTATTGCCAAAATTGGAAGTTCATTTTTGGATTGGAAAATTATCCAATTGGTCCTTCTACCATTGTTGGAGGTTGAGAAAGGAGGAGGGTGAGGGACCATTTTTCCGTAATTTTTTAGGAATCATTTCGGTAATTTTCCTTAAAGGTGATATGGCAGGGAACATGAGATGTCACTTTTGGATAGTTTAGGGGCATAATAAGTCAAATGCAAACGATAGGGTGTCACCAGGGAAATCTTGTAAATGTAAGGGGTATATTGTGTATTAGTCCAATTATAAATCTTAAAGTGCCTTATAAAAAAAGGCAAACCTAGTTTTTGATTTGATGAAACATAGAGGGTGTGGGTGACAAGATGACGACTACCGATTGGTCATGTCTTTTTCCAATTTCATGAAAAAACATTTAAACATGGACATATGTTTGTGCCCATTCAATAATTCTGATTAGAGTCTCAATTAACTTTTAACCTAACATACAAAATACAATGCATGAAGAGGATTTGTTTCAATGCACGTATTTGCCTTTAAATGTCATTCTGATATTTATATGTATATATATCTTTAGCTAACTATTTCAGTCATATTTGAGCCTCTAATTTTCAATCGTCAAGTCGCTTTTTCCTATTTTCATTTTATTCTTATATAAAAATCCGAAAAGAGGGGAAATATGTATATATATTTATATACACACACTTGATTACAAGGGCAATGCATATATATTTTTTTTTCCTCGAGCTAATCAGCTACTTTGACCCAATTATTATGATTTTATAAAGTTGCAAAATATGTGACCGTGATTATAATGATCATGTCCAAGGGTGTATTATATACTTCTTAAAGGATTTTCTTTTCCTTTTTGTTTTTTTTAAGTTAATTTTAAAATTTAAATAGCATACATATTTGAAAATATTTTTTTTAACGGCAAAATTAAGTTATTATTCTTAATAATTTGATAAAAGTGCTACAAATTATAGAAAATTTATTTAGCATACTGACACATAATTCTCCATTTCATAAGAAATAAATCAAATTCTGCTTCGCGCAAACCAATACCAAAGGAAACATATAAATATAAATTAAAAAACGACCGTAAAAGGAGAATTTATCCTAAAGCAATAGCTTTAGGCTTCAAAGTCTCTAATTGTGTTTTTTTTTTAAAGCATTTTAAAATTTTACTTTTATATTTTAGGCCTTCAATTCAAATTTTGGCTTTGCTATGAAATTATTAAGCAGTCACTGCTCCTTATTGGTCTTTTTGAACCACAATTACAATCTAAAAAATATATATGATCAACTATTTTGAAATTTTACGAGCACTAGACCAAAAAATTTATTATTTTTCTTCATTTGAAAATAATTTATTTTTCTTAGAAATAGAAAATAAAAACTGATGATCTATTCTAAAATTTAAAATAAATAAAAACTGATGATCTATTCAAATTCTCTCCACCACATATAATGAGTAATTTGGAAAGTGTATAGTCCTTATAGCAAGGCCTCTCTCTCTCTCTCTCAATCAAAACAAAAGAATATTTGCATTCAACATATGAAAGAATACTATGAAATTGTTCCAATGAGAAGTAAAAGCCAACTTTTCAAGGAAAAATCTCAATCACCATAGAGCCTAAAGATGGATTCTTTTAAGTTTTTTTTTAAGTTATAAAGTTAGGTTTCGACATTCCACTAGCTACAAATAATGCAGTGAAGATGCTGCATTATCTATTTTAAAGGACCATTCAAATGCTCCATTAGCAATTAAAGAAAGAATATACCAACTCTTCATCATTACACCTCCAAAACCTTTGCTTATAATGCTTCTTCATCAAGAATCTAGGAAAAAGAAGAGTTCATAAAAATTACAACTTTAGGTTTATTTATTTTATGATAATAATACAGTGTATTATTTTTAAAAAAATAAAGCATAATTAAACAGCCTACATGTTTGACCTTTGTTTTAGTGAGACTACGAACATTGTACTCTTTAATAATTGTTATGTTGCTAATAAGACATTTTGCATTTTCCCAAATGGGGCACGTACTACTCTATTACTTTAATTTCTAATTAGTGCTTGTAAGTTGTAAATTGTAACCATTCAAATCCCTTTTGCTCTGTAGTGTACGTGAATTGCCATTAAAAGTAAGCACCACTCGCTAACATGTCGCTGTCAAAGAAACAATTAAGAAGTTGTTAATTAAGATCAATTCTATTGTTTAATTTTCCAAATAAATTTACTGAAATGGGTTTTATAAAATAAGAGAACTTTTCTATGCTATTAGTTTCACTATACGGACCATGAATGAAATGAACATAAAAGGCATAGTAACAGCAACAGTGTGCTGAAATAGGAGACAAACCAGCAATGTATAGTTATTTGAAAAGGAAATTTCAGGACAAGAGAAACCAAACATTTCAGGCTCATGTTTAAATTCTCTTTTTTGCATTAAAATAAAAAAGTGGGTGCCGACTACTGTTTTTGTTCTTTTTGTAGCACTTGTTGTTCATATAAAATTTTTTTAATTTATATAAAAGTTTGTGTAGTTGAAAAATAATTGAAATTTCTAAAATCTAAATAGAAGACAGAGAGTTACGTGGTTTCATTTGTCTTTCAAAAGAAAAAAAAAAAATCTTACTTTCGAGTGATTATGTTATGTGTTTCTTCTACATAATATTAGAATAATTTAGAATGGGTTTTGCAATTAAAGTTGGAAGAATGTAGAGAAAGCTGCTTTGATTTAAAATGAAAATAAAAAAAAACCCCACAAGCAAAGAAAGAGTTGAAGGCTTATAATTAGTGACCACAAAATTTAATTAGAAATTTAGAATGTCTTAAAAGGCAAGGCACAAAGATACCAGACCTAAATTTGGAGCCCCTACATACAATCTACCTACTTATCAACATTTTGCTGGGTATTGTATCCACTTGTAATATTATTAGAGCATTTAATATCAAAGGATTAAAAATTAGTCTCTTCTTCTCTTGCACGAGTCATGTTTGAACAAACAAGCGTTTTAAGAAATCCCAACATCCTCACATGGCTTACATCCTCTGACATGTGATTCCATATATGTTTTCTTTCTTTCTTAACATTGGGATTCAGAAAATGGTTAAATTGAATTTACAAGAGTCAAAGATACTTAGGAAGATTACTGTCTCTTTCCTTACTTGGTTAGGTCCTCTCTTTGCTTAGCTTATAGACTTATGTACTCCTATCCAATATGATAAATATGTTTTATAGCTATTACTTGTTTCACATTTGAATTATTTATTTCCTGTAGTTTGTTTATAATTAAGTGTATAACTCTCCTTTTAATATGAGATATCATTCAGAAATATAATAATGCGTTAAATAAATGTACTATAAATTTTGAAGTTTTATGTAAGTATCTAGCTATAGTGGTAAGAATAAAATTTATATCTAATTACCTGACACCAAACCGCGAGAGCTGATTATTCCCTCCGTCCCATAATAAGTGTCTCATTTGTTATTTCATTTTGTCACAAAATAAGTGTCTTATTCTTAGAATTCAACAAAATTAGATAGTGATTTTTCTTTTCTACACCTCTACATAATAAAAAGAGCCCATATATATAATAAATACTAACATTTAAATGAAAGGTACATGAATTATTTTATCTATTAAATATTATAATTTCAATATAATTAATGTTTTTTTTTCTTAATAGTAGGAAAAAGTGCAAATGTAATGCTTATTTTGAGACGGATAGAGTAATTTAAATTCATCCAGACATGACTGTTAAGGGCGGCAAAACTTCCCCACTGAATGTAACGCAATTACATTCCCAAGACATTTAATTAAGCTATAATTATAACCTCTTACTAATTGATTTAGGCACTTGGTGGTAATTTACTATTTATTTTTTTGACTGTTTACAAGTACATGATATTTGATCAAATTGTTAATCCCTATTGATTTTAGTAACTCATAATTTGATTGGATCATGCTATAGTGAACAAATAAACTAACAAGTACCAACTTTAATAAACATCTTTATACATCTTCTCTTATTTTATAATATACGTTCACGCATAAGGAAATTTAATTTAATTGGAAAGAAGCTGTCGTTTGGAATAGGAAACTGGAAAGCAGGGTTGGTAGGGCTTGTATTCAAAATGCTGCAACAATTTAGAAATGGAGTGAGGTCTGGCCGGCTGCCACCTTCAAAAATGATAATCTTTATTATTAATTATTTGTTAAAGAATTAATGCATTATTAATGTTAATTAATCGAAATAATGCATATGGGTTCTAATGATTTGTTCCACATCAACATCCACTCTCCAAGAAGGGGCGTTAAAAAGAAAGAACACTTAATTAGCTAAATTTAACAAAAGCATCTTGCGATAAAGTGCTACTATTTGAATTGCATTGGGCCTTGCACCTTTAAAAAAAAATAAAAGAAGATTATGCTTAATTTTATTAATTTGATTTTTAAGATAGTGGATTTGCTTTGTGAAAGTCTCCAAGTGTGATTAGCCCTGATTAATGTTTAATAAATGCCTTTTATAGAAAGCTCAAGTGGTCGCTAGATTTTCGGGTTCCAGCAGCCCAGCCTGATAAACATGAGCGACCTTCCCCTAGACTAGGCAAGGCAACCTTACCCTAAGTCTAAGTGGAAGCGACTTCTCTTGAGTGAAGCGACCTCACCCTTTATGGGTCCCAAATCTAGAGGAGGCTTACAGATATCACCCTAGTTCAAGTCATTTCATGTCTTGGTTCAATTATCCTTACTCATCCGAGGTTGCACTTAGGACTCTAAGTTACAATCTCCACTTGTCCAAAGGTTAAAAAAAATTGATCATTGTTAATCTTATTTGAGCATATAGCTTCCTATACATTGCATGACCTTTTCCTCGCTTAACTCTGTTGATGGGTTATTAGGTTGTTAGAGGTGTACCAGCGATCTTTCCTAAGACAAAATAATTGACATCCCCTACACAGAGGGACATTATTAAGGAAAAGAGCTTACTAAAGAATCCTTTTGTGACAACCTTTATTTGACATTCGGCGGACATGGGTAACTATAAGAACATATAAGGGTGCCCCCTCCAAGTACCAAGTCATTTCCTGTCTTGGCACATCGAGCCAAAGGTTACTTTCAATGGTCCAAATTGTGACCTTACCTTTCCTTACAATTGAAATATTTAGCGGGAACCCTGTTCACCTTAGATTCTAAAACGTTCCGCTTAAGCGATGCTTCAGTGCCCCTGGCTTAATTACTTCGCTATCCTTCACCCATTAAACATATTACTAAGGGCACACTGGTGATTAGGAGTATTTATTATGTCTAGGGTCGTACATGTATTTTGCTTATAAAAGAAAACACTCTTTCGTTTTTGTTCCATTGCTTTTCAAATCCTCAGATGGCCTTCCTACTTTTATCTTTATGATCATAAGGTTTAGCAATCTCAACCATTTGCCAGGCCTTTACTCCCTCCTTTTATACCTCCTCTCATATAATGCCTTTATCAGATCTTTCTAACTTTAGGCAAAAAGGTGATGAGTTAGATGATGGCAACCACCCTTTCTGTGAGAGGTCGTTAACCCCAGAATTCGTCCAACAGCTAGCTTCTTCCAAGGGAGAAGGCTCAAGCTGTACTAAACATTCAAGGTCGCCAAGGAGTAGTCCCCCACATCTTGAATGTTTTACAAAGCTTCCTTGGAAAAGGATAGGATTTGTATCAAGTTAGAGGCATGTCATTACTATCCTAGTAATGCACTTGCACTTATCATATTTAATTTCTTTGTATATCTCTGTCCTTTAATGTGGGGTTTCCAATCCGATAGTGAAAACGTTTCTTCTAAAATCTTGAGGGAAGTGGGTCACTTACCCAACCATAGTGCTAAGGGTTTTACCCCTTTTGTGGTTTATCTTTAACTTATCTATCCTGGCAAGACACCAAATGAGAAGTTAAAGTGCATTCTCTCTCTAAATAAATGAAGGTCGGCCCCGAGACGCTCTTTAAAAAGCTCCAAATGATGGTATAAATGTAGTTAATTAGTGGCGACTTGGAGGTCAACCTTTAAATATTATAAAAGTTTGTATGAATACAAAGCATTTAGTTTTCCTTGATTATGCTACGGGTGTATTGATAATTTGTTATGTTGTGGAGGCCACTTCTTTAGAACTTAATTGACTTTCCAATCTGATAAAGTTTATTATTAAGAATAATGAAAATGTATTTATTGACATACTTAATTAGGAGTTGTAATTAAATCATGTCATATTTAATAAAGATGGGTCTTTGTAACGACCTCTAGGTCGTTTTTATCATATAAGAACTGTATATGTTCCTATTTAAAAGACTCTAAATTGTGTAGTTGTTACTTTTACTTATACATTGTGGCGTATCATAAGCAGTCTTATTATTTCATAATTTGACAAAGCCATAGTCACACATAATCAAAGAAATTTTCTATGGCAATGTTCAAGTCACATATGATTATACATATTTTCATATAGAAGAGTATTTAATTTAAAATTGATTATAGGCAAAATTAAGGAATAAAGCAATGGCATGTTGTTTTATGCTTATAATTGAACTAGGTGACCATACATACCGTTAAATAATGGTGCTGGTCCTTGATAAGTAAGCCCTTGTATAGAGTAAAGTTAGCTCCAGCATCAAAATAAGTTGTTGGATTGATCATGCCCAGACATATAAGGAACAATGTCGCTTATATGAGGTAAACCTTCACCTAGGCTAAGCAAATGAGGATCTAAGTCCAACATCCGAGGCATTCTTGCATAGAAACATAAGGATTGATGTCAATTATATAATGTGAACCACCACTTGGCCCAAGTAGAAAGGGATCAAAGTCTAGCAACCGAGGCAATAATTTGCCCCAACCATATGAGAAATGGGGTCTAGTATGTAAGGCAATAATTTGGCCCAAGCACATGAGGAACTGGGTCCAGCATGCGAGGCAATATCTTTGGCTTATGCACATGAAGAGCAGGCTCCAGTATGCAAGGCAATGTCTTCGGCCCAAGCACATAAGGAACATGATCCAGCATGCGACGCAATATCTTTGGCCCAAGCACATGAGGAGCATGCTCCAGCATACAAGGCATTAAATTGATCATGCCCAGACACATAAGAAACAAGGTTGCTTATGTGAGGAGAATCCACTACTTGGCCCAAGCAGAAGAGGATCTAAGTCCAACATTCGAGGCATTCTTGCCCAGACACACAAGAAACAGGTCACTTGTGTGAGATAAACTACCACCTGGCCCAAGCAGATGATGATAAAAGTCCGTCATACTATATATTCTTAGCCATACACATAAGGTCCGAGGTCAATTATATAAGGCGAATCCACCACCTAGCCTAAGCAGATGAGGATCAAAGTCCATCATCCGAGGTGTCGAATATCTATTAAGAGAAGCAAGCATCATTAGCTAAGTACAAGTATAAGAGAAAATATTTCAACTTTATTATTTCAATAACATATGTTACAAACTAAGCGCCATTGAGGCGGGTGCAGCACAGCCTCTTTTCCAGCTTTTTTGTCCCAGACGCTTGCCATCAAGGTCATCTTTAAGCCGCTTTCCCTATCTCCCTTATCCATGCCATGCAATCTTCTATGTTATGCCCTCATATCATGTGGCAAGCACAATAAAGGTTGCCTTCTTGACCAAATCGTGTGTATCCTACTGAGCTTAACTCGCTGGATTGTTTTTCAGCTGCGATGAGCACCTCTGAGGAATTAGCGTTCAACGTGATATTAAATTGACCCTTTGCTCCGTTTTCTTGACATTTATAATTATCAACGAAACTTTTAAAGTGTCCACTTTGAGTCATCTTCTCCATCTCTGCCTTCCAAGCTCTACATTTATCGGTATTGTGTCTTCTTGATTTAGGGTAGGCACAATAATAACCCTTTTTCATTTCTTCTGCAATTATTATCTTCTTTATCATCGTATCGACTAACCTAGTTGCAATATCCTTGCTCGTGACCTCGAGGGGACCTCTCTCTTTCTTTTTGACTCGTACCATCCCTCTTACCAGGGCGACCTTCGCGACCTCCTCCTTTTCCTAATGTGTCCACTACCACATTTCTTCCCTTGTTGCTCATTATGTTTCTTCTATAATCCTCCCTATGGGGTTAGTTGTCCAGCGACCGTCACTCCCTGATGCTTCCATAACTAGAGGCATTAAAGGGTTGGGAATTCTATTGTAGAATCTAACCAAGTAGGCTAATTAATTGTCCCTGGGTGTAAAGTTAAGTAGAGGTCCGGTATAAGGTCGTGGTTATGGTAGAGTGTGAAGTGCTTGGGGTAAGAGTTGTGGGGTGGACTAGTACAGTAGGATTGCAGAACGTCTATCTCTACAGGAAATGTATTATCTTCCGGATCCCTATATATTAAGTTTGAGGGTATGGTGTAAGGGGATGGGAAAAGTCCCATCTCTGAGGGCAGCGAGATGCTTGCCTCCTCGGGAAAAGTAGAGGAAAATAAAGATCTACCTCTTGTTGGTCTTCCCTCCTTTGAGTACCTCTTTTTTCCTTGGTATGCATGGTAAGTGACCTAAAGATAGACTAATCGTTTCACTCCATGCTTGCTGCACCAATGAAAGTCTCTAAGTGTGATTAGCCATGATTAATGCTTGATGAATGCCTTTTATAGGAAGCCCGAGGCAATGAAGCCCTGAAAATCCCTTGTCCAATAAGATTCTATGGGCTCTAAAAATCTAGCAGCCCAAGCGGCCCTAGATTTTCGGAGTTTAGCATCCCAGCCTGATAAAGAAGTTAAGGTCACGAAGGCGATCTCTCCCTTGCCTAAACGTGAGCGACCTTCCCCTAGACTAGACAAAGGCAACCTTACACTAAGTCCAAATGAAAATGACCTCTCTTCAAATCGAGAATAAAGCACACCCTTTGTAGAGTCCCAAATCTAGAGGAGGCTTACACTTTGCTTTATTATTTCAAGCCACTAATCCAATGTTGCTAATCCAATATATACACAAATCAAACTCCACACCAATTTGATTTGCATGTTTAATTTTTTACTTTTGAAGAGTTTAAGAACAACTCCTTTTACTCAACTTAAAAAAAAAAGATGTGAATTTGCCACTCATCTAACAAGGAAAACATTTAAGAGTTATACAGCAGTTAAAATTCTATGCGGCAATTGGCAATTATCATTTCCCTGATTGATAGGACATCTCTTGAGGCATGTTTTTTGTGGCTTAATGAACGGTTTCTACCAACTTTTTCAATTTTTTTTTTATCCTTGCCAGTGTTGGTAACTGGCATAGATCGCAGGCGTTGGTCCAAGGAAAGTCTTCTACAAGTCCGATTTCTTTTGTTCTATAGGATCAGAATTCTTCTGAACCAATATTTTCTCTAGATCTGACCATTAGCAACAAGCAACCGATGCAGTTTGACATGGTTACATCCATGGTTACGAAGCAAGGGATTTCGATTTTAGATGATGTTGGCAACAAGCGGTTAGGAGGTTACATTAAGCATATCTCAATTTTTTTTTTTTTATTTAATTAGTCAGATATGTTAACATAACTATTTATTTTTTAAAAAAAAATTGATGAAATCTAAAAGCATTGACTCCGTCGACACCGCCGGACATGTCCGGCCATGCTTGCATCACCTGACATCTCTCCACGTGGCACACTTAGCAGCCTCCGAGTTCCTTGCCGGTGCCTGTTTACTTTAATCATAAAATATTATTATCGCATCTAAAACTTATCCATCACTGTATGTAAAAAACTGTAATTTGGCGAATAAAAATGTCGAATTTGAAAAAAATAAAATAAATAAAAAGAGTCCACGTAAGAATTTAGTTGCTGTAGTTGGGAAATGAGAGACGGCCCACTTGTTGAATGAAACCCTCAATATATTTTGGGTGTGAGAGAGAAAAGGAGAGCTGTACAGAAAGAGACTGCTTCTTCTTCTTCCTCCTTATCTTTGTTTCTTCCTCCTCCTTATCTTTGTTTCTTCTTCCATGAGAGCAGAATAGAAAGAAAAAGAGAGAGGTAGAGTTATGGGGAACTGTCAAGCTATTGATGCTGCAGCTTTGGTAATACAACATCCAAATGGGAAGATAGAGAGATTTTATTGGCCAATTCCAGCCAGTGAAGTCATGAGAATGAATCCTGGACATTATGTTTCTTTGATCATTCCATTGCCTCCTCCTCCTCCTCCTCCTTCCACTGTATCTTCTGATCAGAACAAAGATGACAATAATAATAATAATAAGACAGTTCAGTTCACACGTGTTAAGCTTCTTAGGCCTTCTGATACTCTTGCACTTGGCCATGCTTATCGTCTTGTCACTACTCAAGGTTCGAATTACTACTACACAATATTCAGTGCTACTTAACTCGTTTTGGATAGTTAGAGATAAGACTTCTGATGTTTTCGCTATAATTTTTTCGGTTGCAGAAGTTATGAAAGTGTTGAGGGCAAAGAAATATGCCAAAATGAAGAAACAGCAGATGGAATCACTTGATAAGCCTCAGAAGACGCCACCTGAGAAGCAGACTTCAGAGTCTGATGCCGGAAACAAACCTGATCAGAACAAAGATCATCAGGTATTATCATTATATTATCACTACAGACTTCTATCTAAGCTTCTATGTTTCTGATTTTATGTGGAAAACTTCATAATCTCCTGCTCTAAGTCCGAAGAGTTCTATTTCTATATTCTAAACTTTATATGCAAATGCAACCAGATTAACCAACAATAATAACATCTAATCAAGACTGTTAGTCAAAGGACAACCTATTTTTTCTTTTTTTTACTCTTTTTTGTTGGTTAATGAAATAGTATATGAGAAGGGAAGAACTGAAAACCACACAAAGATTACAGCTCTTAATTTGAAAGCAAATCATTCTTATTCATGAAAATTGAGTGTTGTGATAATTTTCAAAAATTTCAGGAGAATAAACATGAAAGACAACGACCAAGAACATCCGTCAACTCCGCCACACTCAGGTCAAAGTCATGGCGCCCATCACTACAGAGCATTTCTGAAGCTACAAGCTGATGGTGTCTCCTCCTATTATATCTGGAAAGAAGCAGTAGCTAGGTGCTATCCTTGTATAAACTCCTTATACACAGCTATAAAGATTCATTTGATCAAAGGAGACTGGTTATCGAATATCAAATACCATTGTCAAACAGAGATCTAGCACTTCCAAGTAATAAGAAATTTGTATAGCTACAAAAATAGCAATGGATCCAAGATCAGTTTACAAGCAATGTTTTTCATCATCCATTTGTCATTTTGGTGATGAGAAATTCGACATACCATAGAATTATAAATACAAAAATATGTAAAAAGGATAATGATTCAACTAGGCAGGTTAGAGTTCCAAATTTCCCAGTCGCGATCAACATAATTTTGAGCCCATAACAAGGATTCCCTAGCAGCTAAAGGTGCTCCAGGTAATTTCTTCTCCTTGAGGACAATCAACATATGAGTGAATGGTTCCACCAATAATGTTCCGGGTCCTCCATACTCTTCGTGTAAGAAGTCACTAAATATCTGTTTCCAACACTAATGCTAATTAGTAATATAGAAAATTTTTTTCCTTTGGCTTTATATCCCAACTTAAAATGCATAGGTATAATAATATGAATAAATTAGTAACAGTGGTCTAAACATGCACAAAAAGGTAGAATCAACTGATGGAAGTTGTCCGAGTTACAGTTATTCTATGATTGTCACTCAGGTTAGGACTCAAATTTCTTGTGGGGGTCAATTATTAACTGTTATCAAGTCAAGCAAACGCAAAGTTCCAATGAGATGAGAAAAAGATGGTTGACCATGTTAAAAAGAATCAGTACAGTAGGAAACCATAATTCAAATAATAGGTGTAATTTAAATAAAGTTGATCAAGTTTTGTGAACATTAGACTAGCGACGATGATTACAATCATCATCGACGAGGTGTGTTGCCTCAAAATTATAAGGCCCCGCATGGTGATCAAGAATAAGTGAATAGGAGTGGAACGGGTCATTTTGTTCTTATTAGCAAGGCAGGCCAAGGGGTGAGGTTTAAGCACCAATGCCAGCCTGAAACCTCTACCAACCAAAGTATTACATTTATTAGAAAATACAAATGAAATGATTATATATATAGGCAATCAATACAAAAGAAAGAGACAAAATCATTCCTGGTCCATCACCCAGATGACAAACTTTAACAAAATACCCATCAGACTTTTTTCTGAGCAGATAAATATCATGCAATGCATGTCTATCTCCTCAGATAAAAAGGGAAAAGAAGTGGTGCTTCACACTGCAGTGCAGATGGACTGTAAACAACTTAAATCATTAATTCATGCAATTTCAATCATCTCTTGTAGGTTTAGCAATCACATTAATAATATCCTGTCCTCAAAGTTGTCTCCCACTCTGTAAAAGGCACGTACATGATAATACCAAAGTGGTACCATCTAATCTACATAGATGCCTCTTAAGTTTTTTTCACCACTGATAGTACACGACTGATTTAGTTTTCCAAAGACAGCATCTTCTGCCATGAATCGTTCTTTGTCATCAAAATGAAGCACTTCTATTAGCTTAGATTGGGGTAATTTCTACCAATCAATTATTAACTCTCCCTTACATTTCCACTGTCAGCAATGGATGACCGTTCACAGGTTTGACGTACAATAACTGCATACTGACACTCTCTTTCTTCCCTAATAATTTTTCCTTGGCGCAATTTATCAAAATATAAGACAAATTTTGGAAAAGATAATTTGGGACCATCAGTTTTTTAGCTAGCTTACTCTGATGCTCAAATTTTGATAAAAAGATAAGGCTGACTAATGTTAAGGATGGATGTAATTTACACACCTACCTGGGAGGACCACGGGTCACATACATAGAAGAATAAAATTGTCTTAAATGCATGAAGAAACAACTTGCAGTTAGGCCCTTTTTAGGTACATTATGCTGTGGAACATCAGATAACTCTAAGTAAACATTCTTAATGCATGATTTTCTTTTTATTGTAAGGATGTTGATTTTAAATATTGGTCCAGATTTTTATTGGAACTTTAAGTATTCTAACAAATAATGATGTTCTGTCTAGAATGAATGAATATCTTTATACTTCAATGCAAGAATGCTGGTCATAAATGCAGACATCGGTGTTTGTTGAAGTTCTAGACATGGCAATAAATACATATATTTTTGGAAAACCTATAGAGATTCATTTGACCCCAAATGTTGGCAATTTTTAAACTTTAAATTGCGCTTTTGCATTCTTGCATCCATAGTTTAGAAATGTTTCAACATCTAGAGGGCTCCATGTAGGGTGGGTAATAGCCTCTTTCTTGATAATATGTTTCTGTCCATTGAAAATAGAAAGGAAAAAAGGGGAATCACACAGTTGCAAGACATAAAAATATGCCTTAAAAACGTTATTCAGGAAGTATTAAAAACATTATTGTAGTGTTGCAAACATTTTCTGGAGCAAATTTCAGATTCACTGTGAGACTAATTCATCCATTTTCATTAATCCAATCAATAAAAATATGAATGTCTTATAAGACCCTTTGAGCAATTTAAATTTTAAACCAAAAATCAATTCCAACTCCCCCCATCTTAACCCAATAAAATGATAATAACATTTTTGCTAGTGGGTTTGTTTCGACATAATGCAAAAGAGGAAAAAGGCATGAATAACACGTCCAGACTATTATTAATGCAAGTTAGCCATCTAGTAATTGTGCTAGATTGCCTGCTCAATGATGGTTGTGAATGCTAAAATATGTGTTAATCCTGGAAATTGTACCCTTATATATGAGGTAAGTAATTTGGGAGAATGAATTCCTCAGTTATGCTTGTATATTAAATTTTCGGCTAGGTCGGGTGCTAGGTGGTAAATAATATTTAATAATCTAACAATCATGAAGCTTGGACTTTGCTTATTAAGGACTGTAAAGAAGCCGAGTCGAACTTTGAGCTCATTAAGCAAAACGGAGGTTGAAAAAATTTAACCGGCTCGAGCTTTAGCTCGATTCCTTTAGAAATAACCAAGCTTGAACTCTCGTGCTCAAGCTCAAGCTCAATCAATCAAAACGATATAGTTTTTAATTTTTTGTTGATATTTTTATATAAATAGGCTCAATAATTTAAGCCCACAACTTAGCCAAAAAAAAAATTAAGCCCACAAACAGGTTGCTGAGCTCGTGAGCTAGGCTCAAGTTTGACTCGTTTATTAATCAAGCTGGAAAGCTCAGTTGATTTATTTTTCAAGCCGAATTCAAACGAGTTTCTACTGAAATATGCCTAAAAAAACTTTGCGTTCACAACCCTACTTTTAACGATAGTTCATACTTTGTAAATGGTGAGTTCCTTTATACATTGTCTCTCTCTAGTTAGAATTAGTCATCTCAAGACACTATATTTCACATCAAACATTCCGGCCTCTCATTTAAGATTAGTATAAGAGGCTTCATATCATGTCTAGATTAATTCAATTTCAGTGGATGAACACAATTAGACTAAATTCTATATTTTAAATTCATTCACAACAGTGACGGGCTTTAGTCTCCAAGGAAAAAGCAAATACTAAACGCATCAAAGCCTATAACAGTCAACAGAATGTCATATTTTTCACTTGCACATTTTCTCAAGTACGTTATATTCAACTTTCCATTCTACATGTCATTGTTTAAATGCAACAATTCAAATCATCGACCTGAAAATAGTTACATAAAATGAAAAAAAATTTTACTCAGACACCATAAAAAAACAACTCAAAGAAAGCATAAACAAGTTAACAAACGAACAAAAAGAAGAAAATTTTACCTCAGAACAAATATTAACTACTTTATCAAGATCATTGCCAAATGTTTCCTTCTCCTTAGACAGCTTCTTCAACAGCTCAACTCTAAACTTCTGGGTTTCCTGCAAGCAAGAATCTTTCCCATTAATAATCGAAGAACAGCTTTTTAACATAAAATTGAAAAATCATAAATGCATGTACTCACAGATTTTGCGAATTCGGGTATGGGGTCCGGGTAAACAAATTTCTGTGGGTAATTACTACTAGAGATAGATGTTTTAGAAAAGGATAGAGAAAGAGAAGAGCGAAGGAAGCGTGGAATTAAAGCGTTAGAATTTGATATTTTGGCGGGAGGAAGTGCAGGTGGAGAGGCGGAGATCAGAGCCAGAGCCTGAGCGTATAGAAGCGCCATTTCTGATTTTGGGAATCCAAACACAATAAGCAGTCTCGTTTTTACTCAAGTATAGGTATAGTTTGCAAAGCCCATTATTAAATTAAGGCCTGTTTATTATAGCCCAATAGGAGGCCCAAAATCATTTTCATGTAATCAAACTTCCAACCAAGTTCCAAGCTTTTTGGACCAATTTATAAGTTTAAAACCATAATGCAATGCAAGTCCTAAAAGTGGTCCACTCAAAGTCAATTTTTAATTAAAGATATCTAAATTCAAAAGAACCAAACCTACCCCAAAGTTGGATGAACAGAACAGGTTTTATAATTTTTTATTTTTTTTTTAACAAAGTAGTTTTATAAACTAAATTACTTTATAGCTGCAAAAACTGTCTTTTAGCATGTGGAATTTGTTTATATGTGGTTTTTGGTGGATAAAGTTAAGAGGGTCTTCCATACATTTTATCCCTAATAAAGATATAAAACTGTTTGGATTATATTAAGATTTAATTAATCAAGGAATTAAAGAAATCAAAAATTAATCTAAAGGAGTTAGGAGAGAGGAACCACTTTAAAACAAAATTCAAAAGTTGTATGAAAAGGGTGTCTAGCAAATTAGCACATCCTTTATTTTCAAAAGCAAAAAATTAATTTAAAAAAAAATAGCATTAAGTGGCCGCAATAGAATAGAAATAGCTTTTTTGGTTGGTGGGGATATCTTTAGAACTCAAATATCCAAAATGGGTAGCAAACTTTGGATGCAAGTGATTTTATTGTTTGTACAGTTTTTGTGTAGTGATTATCACTTCAATTAGTACTTTCTTCAGCTAACTCAAAAACACTTTAAACATTAAATAAATAAATAAACTTAAAAATTGACTAATTTATTCAAGTTTATGGGATATATTAAAAGCAAATAAAAAATATAAACTACAATTTCAAAGGACAAATTAAGCAATTATGTCTGCAAAGCAATGTGTGAAAATATCTCAGTGGAGAAGTATTTTTCCTTTTCCAACTTATTAAATATATATAGAAGAGAGTGGGATTTTTGTTTCTTTCCATCAATAGATATTTATTTTGTGTGGGAGTTGGAAAATAAATTTCACTGTGTGGGATATTGATGTGGAATGCACTATGAGACATTGTTTTATGTTTGCTTTAGGCAGTTCATGTGCCAATATATTAACTCATTTAGTATTGATTTTTATTAGTATATTATCTTGAAAAACAATTATGCTTAGATACTTCAAATTTAATATGCATAATGCATAATTGTACTAGTTTGTTTATATATATGTATATAAATTAACTCATATATATATATATATACTTAGTCCGTTAGGACTCGAGAACAAAAGTTTTACCACATCTGCTAACTCTCAACGATTAACTCACATTATATACTATACATATAATGATATAAAATTTATTTTGATAAAGCTATAAGCAAAATAGTAACATATTTCAAAGCCACTTTTTAAATCTTCAATCTTCTAAATGTCTAGTGTAAGGCCCTTGTCTTTATCCTCTTAAGAGTACAAAGCTTTCGGTTTAATAGCAAATTTTATCGGGAAGAGGCTTAATACAAAATTTTCTTTGGTTGAATCAAATCAAATCAAATCAAATCTATGTTTTTTTTCTACCTTTTTAAAATTGATGCTGACCCAAACCAAGTAAAAATTGCCTTATTTGGAAGCATTTGATTCTCGTAGTGCTATTTTATTCTTCTTCAACTTACCTCTGTTCTTTTTTTTAAGAGATTCTTCAACTTACCTCTCAAGCTTTCACTTTATACGTATTTATCGGAATCCTTATTAATTAAACTAAATTAACCTACAATAATTAAACTCTAATAATCAAAAGAAAACAAACTCAACTAGACAAAAGACCAAAACACATAAGAACAACGAATTAAGAGTAATTAAAATGTATGTATTACAACAAATAACTGTTGGGTACAGTGGTAAGACACATTGCACTCTCAGTCTGACGACTTAGGTTTAAACTTTGGAGAAAGTATTGTTGGGAGGGTAGCAATGAACCTTGAAAATTAGATTTTATATACCGTTTAAACGCTAGTTAATAAAAAAATGTATGTATTTATAATATATGAGGAGCAGGTGGGTAGTTGAAATTTTGGTATTGATGATTAAAAAGAAGACTTATTTTGTGTCCACTGATAAATGTTAATGAAAGGGAAGCACTGTACAAATGAAAAAGAAGGACGCTCCCTCGAGACAAGTCGCTCCCATGCTTCCCTTTCTCCTTCTTTTCATGGCATCCAAAGAAGACCTAATTCCTATCATGAGTTGGAAAGCCAAATTCCTCTCTCCCCTTCTTATTTATTGCTAAAGATATCTTTTCCCATTTCAATACATTTCTTTCTATTCCTCCATCATTCATTATTCCCACCCTTTTTCTTCATTGTACATTTATAAGTACATTACAATATCTATCTACCCACCTATAAAATAATAATTGGATTCTCAACATCATACATACGTGTGTGTATATATATATATATAGAATTGTCAATTATGTACATATAATTACATTTCAAAATACAAAATATGTATATGATAATTTTAAAAAAAAAAAAAAATAATTACATAGCTTAAATATTTATAATGTACAAAAATTTGGCATACTTGACACCCCTAAAAAGTGAAACACTTTATATATTTATTAGGCATCTAGCAATGGCATAGTGATGGTGGGCAATAAAATAGAGTATAATGCGTAAAAAAAAAAAAAAAAATAGAGTATAAAAAGTTGAAATTTACAGTTAAAGAGACAAAATGTAAATTTTGCAGAGTATAATAAGAGCATATATTGATAGAAATGAAAGTCAGAAATATATTCTTTGGGCAGGAAAAAAAAAAGTAAAGTAAAAAAAATGACACATATATAAGAATAAGAAAGATGGTGACATATGATATGAGTAGTGGGTGTCTTGCATTCAGCAGAAAATCACAAAACCTATATCTTCAGTATCAATATTGTGTGAATGATTCCAGCTTTTGAAACCTTTAATTTGGGATGGCCCTATTTAAAATAATAAAAATTTAGACCCTTTTTACATCAACCCCACGACCACCTTCATTTTAATCTTATTGAAAAGCTGAATTTTAAAGGGGTCCTCCAATTTTTTTTTTCATGTTTGTTTGGTCATGCTAGCTAATAAAGTCGAATTTTCCCTACAAAATTCACAAAAAATGTAAAAGGAAAAATAAAAAGGAAGCTCTGTACGCTATTAAAGAACAAGATTCTGCTCCCTCTACATTCCCAGTTGAGTTAGCCCACCTCTCACTGGGACTGGGAGGACTGAGTGTGAGAAGGGTATATAGCATAAAGAAATTTTGGCTTTTTAGTTCATATACTTAGGATTCCTCACTTTAAACTCCATTTAGTTTAGCACGCCAAAGAATAAAGATAAATATAGAGTTTGTAGGGAATATATACTCAAATAATTTGATTTTATTCCCCCTCCCCAAATTTTTAACAGATAAGTTCGCTCAACCCATTAAATAAATAGTTATTTTTGTAAAATTAGTTGTTTGAGTTCTGATCGGTGAATTTTAATATTTTTTATAAAATATTAAAAATTAAAAAGTGTAATATTTTATAAAACGTTACTTTTAATATTTTCAAATAATTAAAAAAAAAACTACGGTAAGTTAATTTAACTGTGTTTCATGTTATCCAGGAACGATTGGAAGGTTAATAGCTTGTTGGAGGAGGCTTCCAGTCCATATCAAAATCTGATAGAATTGAGATATAATAAAGTAGCAGTTGGGAGTGGGGTTCCGTTTTTCTTTAATTTCTTTGTAATTTCAGTGATACATGTTGAATTGTAATTGGTTCCAATCTGGTATTGTGTATTTATATATTTGATTTTAATACATGTGATCATTACTAATTATCTATCCATTAAATGAAGCATTATAGATGAATTATTGTCATAAATTACCAATCAACAGACTTAAACTTAAGTCCAATATGGGGACTATTTGGCATAATAATGAATTGATAATGGTGGGAACCCCAAGATGTAGTAAAATCCAAACCCTTAATATAAAAACTATCAACTTTTTTTTCTTATATCATCAAAATTAAGAAACTCTATGTAGTCACTATCCTTCTCTGATTTGCTAATTTCATGCCCCGCGAGGAAAATTATCACATTCAAGGGCCCCTTAATTAATAATTTTTTTATGAAAATGGTCTCTTAATTAATAGTTAATTATTCATCTTCTGTCTTTAGTGAAACTATCCCAAATTAATTATATTCATTTGATTAAGAATATCTTGAAATAATGGAATAGAATTGGAATTTACTTTTTAAATCATTTTTATGTCAGTTTGGCATTACTATTCCCGATTTAAAAAAAAATGAAGAACTTCAAAATAATTCTTTATTTTTTTTGAAATTTTTTACTTTACATGATTTTTTTTAAAAAAAAAAAGTAAATTTTCCTTAATTTTATTAAAATTCTATATAATTATCTAAATTACTATTCTATTTATAAACAAATATCCTATAAAAAAACTTTTTGTTTCCATTAAACTTAAATACAAAGGATCAAATAGAGATAAATTATAAATAAAAGAAAAAGAATACTTTTGGGTGGAATGGAGGAACAATTTAATAATAAAGTCAAATGTGCGGTTAAAAAATAAATTATGGTAAAGTCGAATCAATGAATTCAAATACTAAAATTAATAATTTTGTTACATTAAGTATGGAATGTTTTGTTGTTATGTTTGTCAGATACTTCTTCGTCCGTATTTATAAATATTTTGATGAATACATTTTATGTGTGTAATTACATTATCGACCCCAAAAATGGGTTTAATGATTTAGTTATAGTCATCACTTGTTGATTACCAAAACGACAGATTCAATTTATTTATTTAATGTTACCTTTTAAGGGCGTATTTAATTTCTCATCAAGTCCAAATCTTCATGGCTCCCACAAAACTCGTCCAATGAAAAAATGCCACATCATTAATGGCTTAGTGAGCATCATCTAGAAAAAATGTAATTAAAATTAAAAATCACCTAGTGGGATTGCGACATCATGGATAATGGGACCCACATTGTTGGATCGAACTATAAAAAGGCTTTAAAATATCATGCAAACTCAATTTTCATTTGATTTGTGTCGTTTTGGCTCAAAATGTATTCTATATATGAGTTAATGGAATCATGTATTTATCAATTATGTATAAGGTGGTCCTCTCAATCAACGGCTTAAAATACATTGATTTCTGTTGAAATCTAAGTGCCAAAATCCAAAGAGAAAGAAGTGAAAATGTACTAGCCAAAATTTGTCTTCATATTAGAAAATAACCTAGATGGTTGGTCCATTTTCAATATTAATAATTTTTTGAAGTGAATGAAACGAAACAATACATATTAAGATGTGACAAAGGATGCTTCTTAGATAGTTGGTTTAATGGCTGAAAAGATTAAAAAAAAATAAGTATGGAAATTACAGAATGGTGTTTGCATGATGCATAAAAATGATGGGTCATACTTGTATTTTTTCTTCAACTGCATGGTTATTTACTTTTATATAAAGGGATACGTTACTACGTGCAAAGAAAAAAAAATTAAAGAAAATGCCATATGTCGGGGAACAAGGGCAAAATGACAACCTGTTTTGCCACATATATTATTTTTTAACAAATATATTATTATTATTATTATTATTATTATTAGGGCGGTAACAGAAGTTTCACTCTAAAACAGTTTCAACTTTGTAATATTTTTTAATTACCGTATTAGAGGATTGTGGGGCACTCCAAAACTGTTTCAGATTTGGAACGTTTTCTAATTACTGTATTAGAGGATTGTGGGGCAAAAACAGAAAAGTACAGTAATGTCAAACACTCTTTTAATTAGTACATAACACATTTTGAAAAAATACTCTCTCATTATTCCCCTAATTAGAAGTCTTATTTATAGAGAAATTACCGCTCTACTTTAAGAAAGATTGTTACGGTTTAATTGTAACTTATTACATTAATAGTATTTGAAAGTCTAAAAAGTGATTCAGTTTGATGACTGATATAATACATGTATTTTCAAATTACATGTATTCATTTTGCATCAATATTCACAATACAAATACAAATGTGTCTGATTTTCTACGTATTTTCTATCATTAGCGTTGTGTTTTGTATTAGTATTCTATAAAATGAAATTGTGAATAGTTTAAGCAAATAGATCTAGCACATGTAATAATGAAAAATAAAAAGTTAAGTAATTAATTGGGATGTGAAGGCATGAGAAGGAGGGCAGAGCTGTCTGATATCTTGAAGAGGATAAAAGGAAGAAGCCATAGATTGGTCACGAGAATGCGCTATTAGCTAAGGCTCGGAGAGAGTCTTATTGGTGAAAGAAACCTCCTTTATTAATGCCTGAGGGACCAAGCACTAGACACACTAGCAGTCTCTTCAATTTATTTTTCCTTTCTTTTCTTTTCTTTTGTGAAGGGACCTTCACTGCGCTTGCCCAATCATCTTTCGCTAAATTCCATTTTTCTTATTGGAAACCTTTTTTCATACACTAATAAAAACAAATCGCAAAGCTACAAAAGTATATATTATCAATCACATGCCATTCAAATAAAAATAAATAAAAAGATGAGTACATTTATTGAAACAAAATATTATTGATTTATTATTATTCAGAATCAAATACAGACACGCGTCAAAGGCCCCAAAGACCTTTTGTATCAACCGGTGAGAGGTAGAGGATTCTCCTCTTTTAATTTAAACAAAAATTAATTAATAATAATGAAAACAAAAGAAAATTATTTTTCCCCAATGAAATTAAGAAAAGTTGTACACACGCGTAACCACCACAGGTCACGTGGTAATCTATGGTTAGGCCAAAGATATGAAGGCCATTTTAGAGAAGAAGAGGCAAATTCCCGCCAAAAAAGCACACATACACACGTGTGTGCGATGCACTACCCTCTAGTGCTTGTGCACACAAACCACTCTCAAAATCTATAAACATATCATGTGTTTAAGACAGAAGCATTTGTATTATTTTTTCCTGTAGAGAAGAAAGAAAGGAAGGGTTCTAATTAATTCCCATCAAAAGATGTAGCTAGCTAGCTGTAGGAGGTAATGAAAATGATGGTGAAGTTTAACTATTCAAACCTCAAACATCCAAATTTCAACCCTTGATTGATTTTTCATCTCACCTTGTCTCTTTATATATATGGTATTTTCTACTTGAGGTCCTACCATCTTCTACCTTTCATTTCAATAATCAATGAGCTTATTGAATTCCATCAACCCTCCACTTCTTTCGCACTCCATCACTCTAATATTGTAGTACTAGTATATATATTTTAAGGGCTAACATAAGCTTTCTCTTTTTCCTTTCTTCTCCTAACTTTCTCACACAAAAATATTAAGGTAAACACAAATTCCCCTCCCTTGGGAATCTGCAATGCCATTGATGATGAAATGGCTTACCCCACTTTTTCAAAAAAAAAATTAATAAATCGTCCAAACTCACCAAACTCTAATTCACACTTATATACACAAATAATCTACATCATCACTTTCAGTCAATTTTTTTCCCCTCAAAGCCCTCCATGAAAATATTTTGAGGATATTGTACCGCCATTTTCTCTTATCTTTTTCTATTCTCTTTTTTTTTTTTTTCCATATTTAACTTTTGCTCTCACTCGGAGCTTCCTTTGTCATCATCCATCCATAGGCAGTTACTTAATTTTCTCCTTTTATAGGATGATGATGGTGATGAGGATGAAGATGAAGTTGGAGAAGAAGATGAATCACCGGACCTCATTCGGGCCCGGATTGTTACTCTAAGCAGTGGTAGCACTTTTGGGGCTTTTCTCCGTCTATTATCTAGCACAAGATCTTGCATTAACTGGTAGCAGCTTATGATTTTTTCCTGCAATTAATTATATTTGCACTTTTATTAATCATGGTCATTGTAATTAATAATCAAGATTAGATAAAAGAGATTAAAAGTTTAGCTGCCTACCTTGCTTAGCCCATCGCACCACGATTCGGCAAGTTCAGGATTAACAAGAGACAAATTTGGTATCTCATTGGCTGCACAGAGTATAGCTGCAGCCGCAATGCTCGATGGCCAATACTCAAGAAAGCTCGCTTCTGTTCACATTACAATATAATAATTATTATATTTTAATATTTGTCTACGTATTTGTACACAAATGTAATGTGTATAAGAGAAAAATGAAACGATGTACGGACAAAATCGTATTTATATACTTACCTTGCACATTTGATAAGATAATTTCTGTAGCCCGTGACATGAGAAACCCAATACAAGTTGCCGATGAATCGATCTTGCACGCGAAGAAATCAAGAAAGCTAAACGGCGTTACAGATCTTAGTCTCCAATCCAACACACTAAGAACGAGAAGTTCCATTCTGCGGATTGTTCTTGGTTCAAAGAAATACTTGGGACCTTCCACCTACAGAAAATTAACCCACTTGACTTTAGCAAAATTTTGCATTCATTTTAATTAAATCACTGTACATTATATACACACCTGGAGATCCAACAGAGAAGGAACGAAAGCTTCCTCCATTTTAGCGGCTAGTGACAAGCAAGCAACAGATAACAGTTGCATTGGCCATCCATTTGTTTGCTGAAATAGTATCACCCACATTTAATCCAATTAGAAATAGTAATAACAATGATTAACATTTAACAGCGAAGTTAATTAATGGATATAATAATAATAAAAAAGGATATTTGGTTGTACCCAAAAAGCTTATAGTGCTGCCACGTGGTACGAGAAAAAAAGGTCCGTAACAAGCATAGTGTACGCTAGTACAAAACTTTACGATGGCATAATAAATACTCTAATAAAGTTTTACTACTGTTCTTAAACTACTTAACTGATTACAATAATTATTCGGTCGGAATCATGTTTCCAACATAGTTATATCCAGCTATTCCCTATGAAAATGGAAAGAAATTACGAAAAGTACCCCATTTCACATTTTGTCATTTAAAAAAATAAAAATAAACAAATAGAAAAAAGGCAATAGAAAATTTTATTATCAATATTAACTTACTCTAAAATAAATTATCTTGAATAAAAATTTAAAAGAGTATTATCATTTTTTAGTCTGATTATTAAATTATACGACATTGTTCAATGTACATCATACCCACTCACAAATGTCAAATATACAGACCAAGGACTGTAGTTAGGTACTCGCGTCGTTTTCGGTGCTTTGAAAAGTCAAACGTACTTACCCCTACAGTCAAAATTGTTTACTTAGGTACCGCGATTTATTTTACTGTCTTTCTTGTCTTTTTAATTATAATATTAATTATTAATTAATCATTTATAATAAGAAGCTCACCGGCAATGGACGTGAATAAAGAAACCGATCCAAATAGTTGACGGAAAGATACGCCGTCAATGGCTGGAATCTATGGTACGCGTGCACCTGTAAGAACAAAAAAAACGCATAAAGATGAATAATAGCACTGTATATACACTATACTATTAGTATTTGGAGATTCTATTCTATTCTATATACCAAATATATCCTGATAATTAATTTTCATTTTAAATGAATATTTATTTTTCCGGCTCGCCAAGGCTGAGATAGACGGCTCAGATCTCGTTATAGCAATTTGAGTGATGAAACATGCAACAGTGGGGGTTATAAAGTAATAACAATAAACTTACTGTAGCATACCTTGAGAATCCATGCAACAGATTCTTCTCGAGCCGATGCATCGAGAGAGCGAGATTGGAATCGAGACAAGTAATCGAATCCAGGCACGAAGTTTCTTTCATCTTCAATGAAACTAGCTATAGATTCTTCGATAAAAGCCGGAGAATCGAGGTCCGATGAGCATTCCGGTGACTCGCCGGAGAATATTTCGGAAGAATCCTCGCTGCAGAGAAGGTCGGTGAAGCAATCGGAGCACGGCAGTGACATGATGGCCGTTTATGGTTTCTCATTCTTTCTTCATCTCTGAGTCTATACTATCGAAGCCGAATAGGACTTGGAAGGATGATTAAAAGGAGCAGTAGCCGGAGGAATGGCCGGAAACAGACCGGAAAAAGAAGAGAAAGTTAAGCGAGTAAGTGTTAGGTATTGATATTGAAGGATGAATGTGTATGAATCAGTTTTGTTAGGATATAAATATGAGGTTGATGTGATATTTTTGAAAAACAAAAATAAAAATTTAATTTTAGAGTGGTTTTTGGAAATTTTTTTTAATTTGGCCGAATATATATAAAGAGAAGAAACGGAAGAGAGTTAGTTTTGGTGGGGCTGTAGTTTTACCGGGAAAATGAATTTCCAATTGGAGACGAAAGCAAAGGAGCGTATGGATTGCGTGGCGTGGGGAACTTGACTGTAATGTAAACAGTAATCTTTTCGTTTCCAAGTTAGGCAGAGAGTAATGACCCCTTAAGATTTCGTAATACCTCTTTTGGACTTTCTCTCATGCTGCCTTGCCATGTCATCAACTACCAACACCTTATAAAAGTTTATTAGTATATGATTATTCGGTGAGTAATGTGAATATATTAACGTTTATCTGTGTTAAAATTTTTATATATATCCAATGCACTAAATTTGAAATTATCCTTTTTTCTTCCTTTTTCCCCTCCAAATGCACTAAATAAATGTTAGCATAAATTTTAAACAATAGAATGTGTAATAGATAATATCATTTAACCTATATAGTCACCCTTGATTGGATTTATGAGCAATTAAATTAGGAAAGTACAATCTTCCCAAGAAGAAAAACTATACATATTTATTTTATTTTCTGGATCTATTTTACTTTGCAAGAGTTAAACACTACTTACACAACTAAAATGACTTTTTGAATAACAGAGGAGAAATTTTACAAACTCCTATTTTAAAAAGCTATTTTAAAAAGGGTTTTAATATATGCAGCCCTATATTTAATTTACAACAAGATTCTTTAATTTTTCAAAAAATATTAACTTCTAAAATTAATATTATTGTGTATAATTAATAAAATTATATCTATATCCAAAAAAGTTAGTGAAATCATAAATAATTGCATATATCAAAGAAGTTAAAAGTCAACATCTTTTGAATAACTAAAAAATTTTGTTATATATTAAATGTTTATATGCAGCCCTAAGGGCTGCATATATAAAAACCTTTTTAAAAAATATATATAGTTAAAAATATTTAAAGTGTCTTTTTACTCTGCCAATTAAGTATAGGTTGTTCATCTTTTTTTTTTTACCTTTAATTACCCCCAAGGTTTGAACCCAGGACCTTTTTAGTCTTTGGTGACTTACCTCACCACCAGATCAACCTATACTCTGCCAATTTAAGTATAGGTTGTTCATCATACTTTCCATAAATATCGTAAAATATTAAGGTTTTTAGTTCAAATTCTGTCAATCACATTATTACAATCAATTTGGCCACAATGTTATATGGTCTATTAGTTGTCTTGTTTTTTTTTTTTTCAAAATCTCTTTACTATATTCTTTAATTATAAATTTTTTATGAGAAATATAAAATAACCCATTATGGAGAATTTTCAGACCCGTAAAAATAGTGATAAATTAGGTAGAAATTCTCACAACACAAAGAATTCTACGAACCTCAAAGATAATGAATAAATTAGACAGAAATTTACACAACTCCTATATAAATATCCACAACCCGTAAAAATAATGTGGAGATAATGGTCAAAATTATCACCACTCTCTATGTAAAATCCTACCATCCATGGCAATTTGATGCAATAATTTTGTGTTTATTTTATTTTTGAATTATTATTTTTCATATATATATATATATATATACTAATTTAAATATCAACTCTAAAATTATAACTTTATAAAATTAGTGTTGCTATTTCTAGAGCAATTTTTGCTATTTTCAGAACAATCCTTATTTTACAATATTAAATTTGCTTAAATGCCCTCAACTCATTAAACTTTAAAAAAAAAAAAAAAAACCGTTAACTCAAATTTTCGTTAATAATAACACACTCTTCCAAAAAAAATCAAGCCACAGATTCTCAACTCCTTGAAAGCCAACCACAATATCAATTTCCTTCCTCCTTTGACACGCACACTCTCTCTCTTTATTTGAGTAAAAATCAAAGACTTTTTTCATTAAAAGTAAATCTTGATCAAGTTAGTGAAATAGAAGAACCACTTAAACTATCATCTCTATTTTGATTTCTTTGTTCAGCTCTATTAGATTTGTAGTGAAAAATTCATTAGAACTGCTAAGTAATAGAGTAAAGATAAGGATGCACAGTAAAGATAAGGATGCACTTTGTTTTCTGTTGTACTTCGTATATCTTTGATGTATACCTATTGTAACAAATCTTATCAGATATCTATTATAAATATCATGGGTGCATCTCACTTTGAGGTGATTTTGATTTCACCCG